>VDFB02377188.1:0-60183 GCA_007258455.2 Sequoia sempervirens | reverse complement strand
TTTTTCGTTGATTTTTTCCCTTTTTCGGTGATCACGCGAAAAAGTAGGAGGAAAATTTTTCTCGGGGGCTGCCGCCCCCGAATCCCCGCTCGGGGCTCGGCCCAACCCCAGACCCTGGCAAGGATAGGGGTCAGGGTGTACAGTATACCATGGGCTATACAGTATAGCATGATCAGTCGCCACATACCAACAGTAAATGCCCTAGCAGCAAGCCTGTGAGCCCTTAGTCATTCCGCATATGAGGCATATGATGCATGTATGTTGTTGAATCCAAGGGAAGATATGCTACCAAGGAGAGCACCTGGTATGCCCAATGTCGCTGGAAGAATGGATGAAATGCTACAGATGATGAGAGCCATGAGAGTCCGATTGGATGTTGTAGAGGAAGACAGAAGAAGAGGTCTAAACCCTAGACATGCAAATGAAAGCGATGATGAGTTAGATCATGCTGCAAATCAAATTGAAGAGAACCTAGAAGAAGAAGAAGAAGAAGAAGAAGAAGAAGAAGAAGAATCAGATTAAGTAAAGATGTTGAAAGCTATTTCCAAAATTGGTAAGCAACCTAGGATTGAAATTCAAAATTACGTGATAAATTTAAACCTTGAGGAATTGATTGATTGAATCAATGATATGGAAGAATACTTTGAATATGAGGAAATTGAAGATCCAAAAAGAGTAAGATTTGCAAAAACTAAGTTGAAAGGTCATGCTGCTATTTGGTGGAAAGAAGTTCAATTGGATAGAAACAAGAGAGGAAAGGAGAAAATCACAAAGTGGGATAGGATGGTGACAAAGTTGAAGGATCAATTCATACCTATTGATTATGAGCTTGAATTGTTGAAAAGATTGTAGAAGCCGAGGCAAAAGGAGAAATCTGTGAAGGAGTATACTAAAGAATTCTACAAGATGATTATCAGAACTGGACATAGTGAAGCAAGCAAAGAAAAGGTTGCACGGTACATCAGTGGACTGAGAATAAACATTCAAGAGGAATTGAGCCTGGTAAAGATGACAAAAGTTGAGGAAGCATATCAATTTGCATGGAAAGTGGAGGAGAAGTTGAACAAGAAGTTTGAACAAAGGCAAAGAAGTGTAAGAGGAAGATTCTAGAGGTGCGGATCACAATCGAGAGAAAGAAAACCTTATGCAGAGCAAAATAAGGATGGAAAGCCCTACCATAGTGAAGAAAAGGACTACAATTCATACTGTAGAGGGAGAGAAGATAGAAATTTCTACCACAGTGATAGAGGAGGTCATAATTTTTACCGCAATGAAGGATATAGGAGAGATGAAGGAAGATCTAAGAAAAGACTATTCAAAGGAACTTGTGTCAAGTGTAGAGGTGGAGGACACAAAGCATTTGAATGTCATCAAGGAAGCACTTGCAAGAAAATTGATCATATTAGAAGAACAACATACATGGAAGAGAAACCTATTGAATCCCCAAATTAAGTTGGGAAACTAGAGAAAGTCGAATCATTGGTGATGAGAAGAGCTTTGATGCATGAAGAAGTGATTGAGGAACCACCACAAAGAAAGAGTTTGTTCAGAACAAGATGGGAAGTCCAAAGGAAAGTTATGTAAAGTTATCATTGATAGTGGTAGCATTGATAATCTAGTTTCAGAAGAGATGGTAACCAAGTTGAATTTGAAGAGATTGAAACACCCAGAGCCCTATAAGATATAATGGATTTGGGATGAGCATAAGATATTGGTGAGTGAGCAATGCTTGGTGAAATTTCATATAGGATCATATAAGGATGAGTTATTGTGTGCTATTATGCTTATGGAGGCATGCCATTTACTGTTAGGAAGACCATGGCAATATGATAGGAAAGCTATTCATGATGGAATAAAGAATACCTGTATCTGCAAATGGTAAAACAACTATATTGAACCCTTTGGAGGAAGAGGACAAAAAAGAAGTTTGTGGCACAACCAGACTGTGTTTCATGGATGGAAGAAAGTTTTTGGATGGACTTAGACATGAGAATATGTGTTTTGCATTAATTCCAAAGAAGGATGGTAGTTTGGAGGCAGCAAAGGAGGAAGATCCATCGTAGACAAAAGTAGTAGAATTATTGACAAAATATGAAGACATCATATTAGAAAATGTATTAGATGGCTTACCACCAATCTAAAGCATCAGTCATCATATAGATCTCATACCTGGAGCAAGTTTGCCAAACGAAGCGACACATAGAATGACACCTGTAGAAAATGCGGAGCTGAATAGACAAATGCGGGAGTTGTTGTAATGTGCTACCCCAATTTGGACACGTTTTTTTCCCAACTTCCTTACTATTGTGACCTTTTCACACATCACCCCATTCAAAATGGGGACCCCCTATTTTTGCTCCATTTGGGTCTTTTGGCTTTGGTTTTTGGGTGGTTTTGCGGCTGTCTCTCTTTGTTCTGTCTATCTTTCAGGGATGTACCTATCTTTTGGCCTAATTTGGAGTGTTGGCTAATTCTGAAGAACGTCTTGACAAATTAGGGTTTTCATTCTTTAGGCTAGTTTGAGGTCAAATTGAGTTGGCAAATTGAAATCTGAGCTTGGCACCGCAATCGAGAGACTTCAAGTAGGTTCCCATTAAAATTTCACTGAATTCTAACAACTTACTATTTTTAGTAAGTACTCAATTGGGACCTTTTTCTTAAGACTTTTGGAATTATGATTGTTGCACCATGTTTAAAGCCCTTCAAAGTACTTACCTGCAAAATCTAAGCCAATTATGAGAACTTACTATTTTTAGCAGGTGCCCCAGTTTGGGGCTTTTCCCTAGGGTTTTGGAAATTTTTATCATATCACTGAGTGTAAACCCTTTCAGAGGACTTGTATGAAAATTTGAATGAATTCTGACAACTTTCTATTTTTAGCAGGTCCATCTTTGGCAGGCATGGTGTCATCGGAACAACTCCAACACTTCAGCTTTCAGAACAGAGTAACATGCAATGAGAACGACATCAAATGGAAGTCTACAGAAGCACATGTTGTAAAATTATGGTTTCCTACTTCTGTGCCTAAAATGAAGGGCAAAATGCGAGAATCTCTGAAAATCGATGTATCCCATTTGATCAACATTCTTCGAGGAATCTACTGGTAAAATTTGAGCGCATTTTGCACACTTACTATTTTTAGTAAGTCACTTCCAGAACAAGGCTAAAAATAGCAGGTGAGCGCAAAAGGCTGGTGTGAACAGGTCAGTCAAGTCATGAGGGTCCGGGTGAGCAAAAAAAAATCAAGTCTTGAGAAGTTGGAAATTCATGAAAATCACAGACTCCAGAAAACTGCTAAAAATAGAAAACAAGGGTGAATGGAAGCTAAAAGTTTCTAAGGCATTGAAACAAGAAGCAAGATGGGTCATATGCACCCAAAGAAGTTAGAGCAAGAAATTTGTCTAAGGCGTGGAAAATAAAACAAGACCCTATGAAATGTGCCCTAAGTAAGATACCTCAAATGCACCCAAAGAGCAAATGGGGATAGAAGGTTTCTCTAAGTCATGAAAAACAATAAGGAGCACCCCTTAAATGCGCCCACCATGGAGTGAGATATGAAAAAGGTCTAAGGCAAGAAAATGGGGCAACAAGGTGGTAAATGCGCCCAAGGTAGTGTGAAGGTATGAAAATTTTCTAAGGTTGGAAAATGAGACAACACCCTTCAAAATGCGCCCAAGGAAGAAGAATGTGTTGGAGGAAATTTTCTAAGGCTGAGAAATTTGAAGAACAAGGTCTAGAATGCGCCCATAAGAGGTTGGGTGAGAAAATTTTCCAAGTCATGAAATAAAAGTAGACCCATCAAAATGTGTCTTAAGAAGAGGAGGTTGAGAATTTTTTTAAGATATTGGAAATCAAACTTGAAACACCAAGGGTCCAAATGCGCCTTGAAATGTGAATGTGACCCCTTAAATGCACCCTTGGGGAGAGATTTAAAAGGTTTCTAAGGCATGAAAAGTTCTAAGACACATGATGAAATGCGCCCATCAAAAGGGGGTAAAATTTTCAATGTTGGAAATTTTAAATGAGATAAGTAATTTCCCACGAATGTTTGAGGTGACTAAGTGATTACAGGTAGTTAAAAGGGAAAAATTCGAATTTTGTAGAAGGAAAGAATCTTCAACAAAGGAAAATTTTATGATGAGCGGGACTTGTCTGGGTGATAACTCACCCATCACTTCGCCAAAGTTAGAAAATTGCCAAGTAGTGGGAGAGGAAATTGAATGAACTTGCTAAAATAAACTCCCACACACAATTATTTAAGCAACGGAGTTTTCATTTCTTCTCACCATTTGCACGTGCGAAATTGTGACTCTGAAAGTGAGAAGAAAAGTGTTGAGGTGAAGTTGTTGAAGCGAGTTAGTCAAATCAGCAAGCTTGGATGAATTTTTCCAAGTGCTAGAAGTTATACTGCTGAAAGTATTGAGGTTTGGAGTAAGAAAATTTAATGCTGAAGGCTCTTCTTTTTTGAAGTTTACTCCATATTTTTGCCATCTTGAGGTGATTTATTTTCTAAGTCTGAATTTTAATGCTTGTTTTTTATTTTGTAGGATGGCTGAAGCAGGTAGAGGAGATGCTGCAAGGGCAAACAAGGCTGCAAATGCTGAATCGAACAAAGTTGGCGTATCCAGGCAGGCAGTAATTAAGACGCTGAGCAAGACGTTTCTTCCTGAATCAAAGTTTACTTCAAAGCTGGGAGAGTTGAATCACACCAACCTCAGTTCATTCAACCTGGGAGCACTCAGAGGACGAATGTATGGGCTAGGAGGCCATCCTCCATTAGTCACAGCGCACCAAATTATGAAGAGTGGAATTTATGCAACTGCTGGTTTTCCACCAGCAATTTAGTGTCTATAATTGATCATGGAGTGCGCCAACTGTTATAGGCCGAAGCGAAGGACGATTGTTTCTCTTGATGGCAAATTGTTTGCCAATCTCATGCCTGATGCCATTGGAGAGGCATTTGGAATTCCCACTTCTGATAGGATGGTGTACAAAACAAAGGAAAGAGCTGAAAGGATGTACGCCTCCTCTTTTGAAAGATGTGCCAAGATGATAAATTCAGTTTGGAAGCAAAAACCCAGGCCTCTTCGCACCAAGCTTCCCAAGCAAATTATCTCGGATGATGTGAAGCAAGAGTATTGTGATTTGATAATGATGCTCAGCCGGGTGAACGAAAGCTTTCAATCATTCATCTTCGATCCATGGATGTTTTATTACATCGGGATTATAATGGAGGGGAAAGAGTGCGTTGACTAAGCAAGGATGATAAGTGACAATTTGGATGAGCAGTTCAAGAACCTGAGAAGAACAAAAACATTCTACATGAGCTCATATGTTATATATATGCTGGCTTAGATGACCAAGTACAGAGGGATAACTTACAAAGAGCCAATTGGGTGTGGTCCTGAACAATTTAAAATCTATGAGGCTTGCCCACAGTTGCACTTGAGCAACACCACCAACTACAAAAGGGTGAACAATGCCTTCACCATGCACATAACGAGGACTCTTCAGTGAAGGACTCAGCAAAGAATATCAAAAGAGGCTCAGGAGTTGATCGAAGAATACGAATATTGGTTTATCCAATTTCCAAAGTTCACCTATATTAGGCTGCAGGGGTTCACATCGTATCCGTATAGATTATCGAGGTACCCCACTGATAGAATGGTTATGTTAGAAGTCTCTAGGCAAGTCATTGCCTATGATAAAATCCAAAAGAAGAAGAAGAAAGGAGGATTAGACTTCCCGATCATTATGGGAAATTCAAATGAAGTTTGTCCTTCATTGCAGGTAGCCAAAGAAGTTGAGGATGAGTTGTAGTTCTTCCACCTCACATACCACACTAGCAGGCAAGATTTCGATCCTTACAATAACATCAAAATGGTGCAAAGTGTGGAGTATAGGCACAGAGCTCATATTGAAGACTTCTGGGCTAATGTGGTAGATGATGCTGAAGTTAGGAGAAGAATGTTTACTAGGCTACCTCTGAAGATGATCAGAGAGTGCGAAGCTGTTCCAGTTCCAGATCAAGTAGATGAGGACATGAATGTAATACAGCCAGACTATGAGTCCATGAGGAATACATTGGTCCTCAGAACCGAAGATCATAGACTTGGACACATTATGCATACCGGTTCTGACATTCACAAGGAGCTGGGTGGAGAGGCATGTGAATAGGCTCAAAAGTAAATCAGTTGCTCTCACTTACACTCTCATGGGTGACCATGTGAATGGTAAAAATACATTCTAACATTAACATGAAAAAAGTTACATAATAAAGAGGTTACATAATACTGTAGTCATTTGATGAAATGACCAACTCTATCTACCTATTACTATAGAAACAGTATACTAAACGAACTAATCTAAACTAATAACATAATATTGACCATTAAATAACAAAAGAATATAATATTCTAACACCCTCCCTTAATGGTCAATCCATCAACAACACCAAGTTGCCCCCTGAATTTGACAAACTTATCCGGGCTCAGAGACTTGGTGAGAATATCTGCAGTCTGCTCCGTTGTTGGAACATAATGCAGCTGAACGGATCCGTTTTCTACCAGCTTGCAGATGTAATGACAATGAAGCTCGACATGCTTGGTACGTTCATGGAAGACTGGATTTTTGGCCAGTTTGAGCACCCCTTGATTATCAGTATACAAGGGAGAAGGTCCTGCTTGTGACATGTGCATGTCAATAATTATCCTACGAAGCCAAACTGCCTCACATGCTACTTTAAAGGTTCCTCGATACTCTGCTTCAGTCGAGGAAAGAGCCACTGCCTGTTGCTTCTTGCTGGTCCATGTTACAACATCGGTACCCAAATTGAATACATACCTAGAAGTAGATTTTCTGTCATCCATTGAACTTGCCCAGTTTGAGTCTGTGTAACCAATCAGCTTTGGATCCTTGCATCTGCCATAGAGAATGCCATAATCAGAAGTGCCCTTAACATATCTCAACACTCTCTTCGTTGCAATCCAATGATCAGCTTTTGGAGCTGTCATGAAGCGAGAAATGTAGGTCACTGCAAAACTGATGTCAGGTCTAGTGGCAGTGAGGTAGATGAGGCTGCCCACTAGTTGCCTAAATGTCATTTCATTGACCGGAGGTGAATCAGAGTTGGATGATAACTTCAGCCTCTTGTCCATAGGTGTGGAGGCAGGTTTGTAGTCCTGCATCCGAAATTTGTCAAGCAGACTACGAGCATACTTAGATTGAGAGATAAAAATACTATCAGTTGTTTGGCAAACCTCAATACCCAAGCAATAATAGAGAAGCCCTAGATCTGTCATGTCAAAAGCCTGATACAAATCTTGTTTGATTGCCGCAATCAAATGTGCTGAACTAGCAGTAATGATCAAGTCATCAACATAGACAAGAAGAAAGAGAATATCATCGCCAGAGTGTTTGACATACAGATTAGTGTCAAAAGGGCTGCACTAAAAACCATGATCAAACAAGTACTGATCAATCTTGATGTACCATGCACAAGGTGCCTGTTTCAGCCCATAGAGTGCTTTCACGAGGCTACATACTTGATGTTCTTTGCCGGCAACCTTGAAACCAGGAGGCTGCGTCATGTAGACTTCTTCCTGCAACTCATCGTTGAGAAAGACACTCTTGACGTCCATCTAATGAACTGTCCAACCAAATTGGGCTGCAATAGCGAGAAGAAGATGAATTGTGCTCATCTTAGCAGTAGGAGCGAAGGTCTCGTAATCAATGCCCTCCCCCTGTGTGAATCCCCGAGTAACTAATCTGGCCTTGTATTTATTGAGAGTACCATCGGCATGATACTTGACTTTATAAACCCACTTGTAACTGATAGGTTTCTTCCCAGGAGGAAGATTAGAAAGAATCCAAGTGTGATTTTTCAGAAGACTATGATATTCAGTCTGCATAGCCTTTTCCCACTCTCGAATTCCTTTAGCCTCTGAGTAGGTATGAGGCTCATAGATGCTGTGGATGTTGGCCATAAGAGCAAAATTGACCGTGTTGGGCTGCTTGCTCTTTCTACGAACTGATCTGCCCTCAATGAGTACATCATCATGAAGATCGCCAATAGTCTTGGCTCACCACTTACGCCGACGAGTAGAAGTACCAACATTTGGAATAGGAGAAACATCGCATGGGATGTCTGGAACAAAGTCATTTGGATGTGAGTCCTGAGGAAAATCGGGTGGTGCTATATCATGATCAATAGACTCCTCATCTTCAGAGTTAGAATGCTCTGAAGCCCTCCCTTCAGGGGAACCAAGAAGAAGACGAACACCCTCATCAGGAACCTTCATAGGCTGATCCGCAGGACTGGTAGTAGGAACAAATGGACCAGTAGTCTCATCAATCACAACATCACGGCTGAATATGAGACGATCCGTCTCCACATAAGTGTCTGGCTCTTGGAGTCCAACTTGGCATGTTTGGCGTCTGGAATCCATACATGAGCTGTAGAACCGAAGACTTTTAGATGGCCCACCTTAGGCTTACGTCCTGACCAGGGTTCTTCAGGAGTCATCTTCTTAACGACCTGTGTAGGTGATCGATTCAAGAGGTAGACCGCAGTATAAACTGCTTCAGCCCAGTATTTCTTTGGTACATTTCTGTACTCCAACATAGAACGAGCCATTATAGTAATGGTGCGATTCCTACGTTCAACGACACCATTTTGCTGAGGGGTGTATGGTGTAGTGAGTTGACGCTTAATGCTGTGTGTAGCACAAAAAAAGAGAAGTCAGTTGAACAAAACTCCCCCCCATTATCTAACCTTAGAGTAACAATCTGAGAACTGGATTCCTTCTCAACTAAGGCCTTAAACTGCTGAAATGTGTTGAACACATCTGATTTATGTTTGAGAAAATACACCCACATTTTTTGTCTGAAATCATCAACAAACAATAAAAAGTACTTGGACCCAGTAACAAAAGGAGTATTAATTGGCCCACATACATTAGCGTGAACCAGTTGAAGTACCTTGGAGGCTCGCCAAGAATCACCATCTGAGAACGGTGTCCGATGCTGCTTGCTAGCTTGACAGGCTCCACAAACTCCATGATTTTGAGTTTGGATCGCAGGTAGACCAACAACCAAATCCTCTCGAGACAGTTGAGAGAGGTAGTGCACATTCAAGCGCCCATAATGTTGGTGCCAAAGTTTGCTGATGGAAGTGCTCCTAGCTGCCAGAGTGTGCTCCTAAGAATCACTGGAATCAGCAAGTCTGTACAGACCGTGATCCTCAAGCCCGATAGCTATCGTAGTACGAGTCTCCCTATCAATGATGTTGCAGGTGGACGAACTGAAAACAACATCCAACTAGGGAGAATGCCTCATGATTTGACTGGCTGAGAGGAGATTATGTTCCATGCCGGGAACATAGTAAACATCAAGAAAGAGTAAATTTCTGCCTCTTGAGTGAATTTGGATAGGGCCCTTACTAGCAACTGTGTACTCTTCACCTCCTCCAAAAATGACAGAATTAGAGAATGGTTCGAATTTGGTGAACCAATCCCAACGATGAGTAAAATGCCGCGATGCCCTTGAATCGATATACTAGGCAGAAGAATGTACTGGAGCTGCAGTTCTCTTGGCCATAAATGCATAGAATGCAGACTCTTTCTGCTCAGAGTGTTCTGTGACATTTGCCTTTTGTTGAGACCCTCCTTGCTTCTTTTGTTCAGAAGCCAAATGAACGCGACAATCAGCTTTGATGTGACCATATTTATGGCAATAATTGCATTGAACGTACTTTTTCTTCTTACTGTCCTGAGAAGAACCAGAGCTTTTCAGCTGAGAAGTTTGGGCCTTCCCTTTGTTCTTAGTAGAAGATTTGGCAGAGAATGCTTGTTTTGTGGAGGACGAATTGGTATTGCTTCTGAATTGTTGTCTCCAGTGATCCTGTTGTAGAAGCTTGTTACACAAGTCTGGAAACTTCAAGTCAACATTTGTTGAAGTAATATCGAGCGTCTCAATGAAATGCTTGTAGACTTTGGCAAACTTTTCAAAGTAATGACGACCATGTCCTCTTCCTCCATCTTTTGACCAATAGCTTCCAGCTGGTCGCGAATGTCCTTTATCTTTGTCAGATGCTCTTGGAGAGTGGTGTTCTTCTCGCCCATCATTATTGAAAAGAGCATGTTCTTAAGAAAGAACGCATGACTCTTATTTGACGTTTCATGGAGATCCTTCAGGTTCGTCTAGACCTCAGCAGTTGTTTTGCTTGACAACACTTGTGGTAATTGGTTGTCAGTGATTGAAAGCTTGATGAGCATGATGGCTTCCCGATTGCGTTCATCCCATTTGTCTTGATCCTTTCCGACTACAGTGGGACGTTTTGAGTTCCCCAAAACGACCTGATTGAGACATCGATATTCAAAGATCGTAAGCATTCACTGCTTCCAGGTGTTGTAATTCTTTCAGTTGAACTTCTAGCTGCTTTCGAGCATTATGTTTGTTAGAGATGCCATCACGTACCTCGCAGTCAAACTGGTGACAACAAAATAATGCACAGAAAACAGAAATAGGTTCTAGAAAACAAATTCCAAGGCAAAAAACTAAAACGCTAGCACGAATTTCAAGGTTTTATTGAGAACCTAGAAAATATGAATAAAACCCAGAAGGATTTAGGAATCCCAAAAAAATTTGATGGCACAAATTTTGAGGCACGGAAAACGAGGTACCCAGAAAAAATAGAAGACAACCCAGTTGAGATCTCGAAAAACCCAAAAGGAATCTGCAGTCGAAATTTTTTTTTGCCTTGAAATGGAGGGTCAAAACTGTAGACGAGGTTGCAGAAACCCTAGGCCACCATGAGTACCCAGGAAAATTGTGGAAAATTTGTGACAAACACCAAAAATATAGGCATGAATAGAAACCCTAGCCACCGTCAGAAATTCGTGCAAAATCGAGCCTAGATCGAGGGTAAAACGCGGGCAACTCCAGATGGAAAAACGTGCGCATAAAGCACAAAAAATCGTGCTCAGTAGAACGAAAAAAGCGGGCAGACAGAGCTTCAAAAATCGCGACCAAAAGGGTATCAAAAACGAGTCTCCCAGGAGGGAAAAACAAATGTGTCTGCAAGTCGCACACAAAGGTCGCGTGGGCAGTGGAAGTCGCGCATGGCATGTACTGTGAAGAAAAACGTGTAGCCGAAGTCTGCAAGTCGCGCACTAAACAGAAAAAACGCGAAACAAGAGAGCCACGAACAAAAAAAGGTCGCCCTAGAAACCCTCGACCTTTCTCCTTAACAGAAGCACACTACAAGTTTTCGAATTATAGCCAAAAGAAGGCTCACAATTTTTTTTCTAAAATAAAGGCGACCAGAAACCCTAATCTGCTTTGATACCATGTGAATGGTGTGAATGGTAAAAATACATTCTAACATTAACATGAAAAAAGTTACATAATAAAGAGGTTACATAATACTGTAGTCATTTAATGAAATGACCAACTCTATCTACCTATTGCTGTAGAAACAGTATACTAAACTAACTAGACTAAACTAATAACATAATATTGACCATTAAATAACAAAAGAATATAATATTCTAACAAACCAGAGGCAGCCATTAGCAAAGAAAAGAAAACAGGTTGCCCAAGCTTCTGAGTCACCGAGAGAAGTACAAGTTCAGCCAGCGCCTCAAAGGGTAGAAGAAGCATCACCCATACGATTGTAGGCTTGATCTTCAAGTGTGTAGGAGCTTTCACTATTTGGGAGTCAGAGAAACAAATCGAATGAGGAGCAAGAATTTCAGGAGGTAAACCAACCACCACTCAGGGAGCCAGATAGCCTAAGTGTCAATGCTCCTAGAAGAGAAAGTCAACAAGAGGAGGAAGAGGAGACGACAACGGACACTCGCTTCCAGCAAATGATTGAAACAACATTAGAAGATGAGAATACTACAAGGCAGGAAGCTCGAGATCCAGAAGAGGATGTTCAGCAGATGTAGATTGACGAGTCTTTGCAAAATGTTAGAGAAGAAGTATGCAAAGAGGAAGCAACAGAGGAGCAGCCCCTCATTATTTGTAATCCGCAACAGACGGTGCCGGATTGGCTAAAGGAGAGAATGAGAAAGGATCTTGAGGAGGAGACTGAATTGACGATCGAGATGGATGAATTCTTGAGCAGAATCAGTTGGCCACTAGAGAAGAAGAGAGCCAGGAAATACTTGAAGATATCTATAGATGAGACTAGTTCTCGCACACTTCATGTAGCTGTTCCGAGAGTAGAGTGTGACTGAGATGAGGCTGTACCTGAAAATTATGTGGTCACTACTATGGAGCTAGGCTGCCCTACAGGAGCTCAGATAATTGAGGAATGTGATAGCTCCTATTAGGCTCTAAATGATAGATTGCTCCTAACAGAAGGAAAATACAAAAGGTTGAAGAGGGAGCATAAGACGTTGATCAGATATGTGCAACACCTAGCACGTCCGTGTGGACAGGAGAACCCAGCAGTTGATCTCCCAGCTAAGCTTCTGAGAGAATCAGTTAGCAGCTTGGAAGATTTGACGAGGATGGCTCAAGAAGCAGACAAGTGGGTTGGCAATGTTCGTGTAGAGGTAGAGAAATTCATGGATGATCTCGCCTACTCTTTTCAACAAGCCTCCAACATTCTTACGTGCATGGAAAATGTCGATCAAGCTTGGAGTGAAGTACACATTTATCGGGATAAAACTGTCCCTCGCTTGGCAGCCTTGATGCATGTGCTCGTGCAAACTTTGGTCGAGGGAGGAGTAATTCAGGAGGGTGATAGGTATGATTTCCCTAGCTGGTATTCTTCAACATTCACTGGCTGAGGCTTCTTTGATACGGCACAGGCGAAATCAGTTAGAGTTAGAAAGGCTATGGGAAACATATAGGAAGGAGTCTTAAACACATTCAAAGCCTTATTTGCTAAAAGGCTGACTCTAGAGGAGGTGACTGCAGATGGCCTGAGGAGTAGGTTGGAGCCCTTCTTCTCGAATGCGAGATCTTTTGCCCAGGTGGACTTTGATAACATTTCAACCTTCTCCAACATTATTCAGAGTACTCAGGATGCCTTCGAAGCTTGGAGAAAATCTTGTATCCGGCAGGGACAGGCGGTCACAATGCTTGAATTCCAGCTCAACCATGTTCCACCCATTTCAGTTCAGGAGGTTGAGGCACTGTTGACCACATTCATAGAGTTTGCAGTCAAGGAGAAGAATAGTGGGAACGCGTTTCTGGATGAGAATCTTCTAGAAGATATTGGACATTAAATGCTCATAGTGGTCAAAGGGAGAGAATGGGTATTCTGTGCTAATTTATTATGCCACTCCTCCACTTTTTGGCAGTTTTTAGGGCAAAATCTTGATTGGGGCTTATGTGGCTCAATCTGAGCCCTTCATTGTAATTCAATCTAAGTCGTCCGTTGGAATTGGCCAACTATAAAAGGGGCATCCCCCCCTCATTTGTATTATATATAGAATAGCAGAGAAGGAATGGAGAGAGATTGATCGCATAGCACAGATTGATAGATTGATAGATAAGAAGAGGAAGGAAAGTTTTCAATTGAATGCTTTGTAAGAGATTGTTGTGAACACTCCTATAATAAAAAGAGTTATCATTGCTTGTGGTTTCATCTTTTATTATGGGTAGCTAGCAAGATTTCTTCGTCCTTCTGATTCACTTAGAATCTTAAAAGTAGAGCTTAGACAAAATAAAGTAGATTTCATTTCATTCAAGTATATGATTGTGGAATGTGGTGGTTGAATTAAGCAAGCTTCGTCAATCCATACCACTATTGGACTCATTGATGGTGGGTTCGCCTTGCGTGGTCAATTGGAATATTGTGGACCTAACTTCAATTATGATTTACATGTTGGTATGCGTCGTTGTGATGGTGTCTTCATGTTGAATCGTAATCTGAATACCTCTAGTTGCTCCTTTGGAGATTGCACCAATCCTGTGGAAGCTGTCCAAGGTGAGGCAAAGCAGAGCTTGGTTGAAGTTTGCAAGAGTTGATCTCCACTTCCCGCGCCTAGAATAGATCATAGCATTTTTAATCCCTGTAGCCATTCAAATTCAGTACTTTCTGGTTAGTTTAGGAAACTTGAGCTTCATCGACAAATCTTCCGAATCTTGAAAATCCCTTTCTCTTGGAGCGAACAATTGTGTAAGTCCCCTTGAAATACCAACAAATCACATTAAGCCAATTGAGTCTACTTCCACTGCATAAAGGAACCTTGGAGTTGAATGCATGATCTTTCACAATCTTAGCATGCATGAGATTTTGATCAAGAGAGGATAGAGTGACCGTTGGAAACTTTATTCTGTGTTGGTACGGTCATAAAACACCTGTCAACACTTACATGCAATAGATGAATGTGGACAATACAATTTATGTGTTTCTGGTTTGTTTGAAAGTTTTAAACATAACAAACATATAACACAGTATACCAGCATTGCTAGTAGATAATTTCAACTAGACAAATGATAATTCTAGAAATTCCCAATTGAAGAACAAATATAATTTTGAAAGCAAGGAAAAGTTTTGACCTTGATATGCTGTAGCTCAAATAAATTGATTATGAATGAACATATCAGGAATTAATTGTTTTTCCTAACACACAAACTTCAACAATACCAACAACTCAAGAATATTAATTTCGATCACTGTTTGCTCATTGGCTGTCAATGGTGCACCCAGATTTTCATACATAGAACCAAAGATAATTGCAATATTATATTAATGTTTGCATAGGCTTCAGGTACTTCAACTTATTCTTGATTCCTGAAATAATAATCACCCTGGTGCTACAAAGAATACCACTAATTAGCACAACAACACCCAGCTAAAGCACATACACTCCTCCAAAAGGCACATGATACAAAGAATTAATTCCCAGAGAACTATCTATGGATCGCAGCTAGAGATTAAATCATCCCAAGGATGATACAAAAGAATCATTGTTGATTGGAATGTATCTTGTCTCCCTTTTGTGCCATCGAATGACTCCACATTATCATAATATGGTCAATATATAGAGCAGTTGCATTTATTTGTGATTGCAATTTAAGGTAACTTGACAACAGTTACAAGATCAAGACGTCTCATATTGCCCCCTTCTTTAAACTGTAAAACAACATTGATGAAGATTTTTCACCAATATGATCTGGGGATAGCTATTTATTTTGAGAAGCGGTTTTGAAATTAAACTACGATGGTCTTCACGTTTCCTTCTTACAATGCCTGATATCCCTCCAAAGTCTCCCAAATTAAGTCGTTAATAATCCTTAGCATCATCAATGGTTCAACTCCCATTTACGCATCAACAAACTCATAATAGCGTTGAAAGCTTCAAGCCACTAGCCAAATAAGACAACCTCAATAACTAACTTGCACTGAGTGTTCTCAGAACTTTCATTGGTTTTCAATTTCCTTTAAAGTATCAAATACAAGATGGCTATTGGAGTAATCCATGTTAAAAAAAAATCACACCAAATCGGAAATTATTATTGCAAACTGTATTGCAAACCTCATGGGTAAGGGACTCGTGCTAGATTTTGATTTCATTTCCTTTTGCGCTAGCTTTAATGACCGATAGCAAACCTTGGTATTTGAATGGAACTTCAAACACCATCCCCTTTGCCAAACTTAATCTAGAATAGCCTTCGAAAGCTATTGCATGGAAGGTTCGGAATGGTTATGCCTGAAGAGACACAACTTCACAGTGTCAGTTTTTAGATCAGAAATGAAATAAGCAGAAATTCAACAACACATAGAACAATGAACACAACAGATACCCTGGGAAAACCCTAACAAAATATATCTCTTATATATTAGATAAAGAAGTGCAGAAATTCTGCATACAAAATCAGGCCCTAAGCATGGCTGAGTCTCATACAATGAAGAATGTCACTTCTCCTTGAAGTGAACCTCAAGTGCTGTAGATGATACCACTTCTTACAGAAATTGGATCTGCTGCTGCTAGGAATGAACTGCTGCTAGAGGTGCAAATTGTTGCTTATGGAAGATGTGAATTTGAATGAATGATTGTGATGATAGAAATGAGAGGTCTTCACCTCCTTTATATACAAGGATAGGCAACCTCTTCTTTAGGTCGGCCCCCTTAGGAAATAAAAAATAAAAAATATTATTTTAGTCAAGAAGGTCGACCTGCCTTAGACAAAGATATATTAAGGAGAAAAACATCTCCTGCAGCTACAACACTAACACTCCCTCTTAGCTAGGGAGGTATTTTTCCATATATCCATGTCATGGAGTCTCTCAACATGACACCCACAATGGCTACACCCATTTGTGGAAAACCACATCTCAATCTCAGAGATGTACAATAGTTTATCACAGAGTCTCTCAACATGATGTCGTCATGGAGTCTCTCAACATGACGTCTCATCTCAGTCTCAGAGATGAATAAGGGTTCATCATGGAGTCTCAACGTGATGTCATCATGGAGTCTCTCAACATGACGTCCACAATGGCTACTCCCACATGTGAAAAGAAACACATGTACAAGTGTTCATCATGGAGTCTCTCAATGTGATGTCGTCATGGAGTCTCTCAACATGACGTCCACAAAGGCTACTCCTATGTGTGGAAAGAAACACAAGTACAAGGTTTCATCACGAAGTCTCTCAACGTGATGTCTGTTGGCGTAACAACTAGCACCTCTGGAGTAAGAGTTGGTACGGACAGCTATGCACACTACGTAATGAGTGCTCTTCAAATTAGGAGGGGAAGCTCCCTCGTTGTGCTTGACAAAAGTACTTGCAAATGGAAATAAACTAAACTATGTCCTATCTTTTTGTTTCAGCTATAGAGGTACAAGGCTTTCTCGAAAACTATATACGTTGCAGCTGAGTATTTTCTGGTTTTGCAGATTTACTAACTACAACTAAACTTAATTACTTAAATTCTATCCAGTTTCCTCAAGAAAACATAGCATGAGGAAACGGAGCAAGGTTTGACTATCAGACGATAAACGAGTGTAGATTCTCAACTTGAAGGTGCCATCTGCATCAACTCGCTAATCTAAACACACGCTTTATTGATAACAACAAACATACTATGTTCAATAATGGATTCTCAACTTGAAGGCAAGGTGGTACAACTATTTGCCTCAATCCTAATAAGTTTATTATTCAGTCAATACACTATAACCAAGTGCAGATTCTCACTTGAAGGCAAGGTGGCACACAAATTCATCTCAACTGGGACAACAAGTTTATTGAACACAAACAGATTTGATCTAACTATGGAAAGAATTCATTTACTGTGGCTGAAACCCTATGTGGCATAAATACCAATCATAATAGTAAAGACGATGAACAAATACCAAAAAAGATAACATTGAGGGCAAGGTAGGCGGCCAAGATATATTTCTCTCGCGGCAAAAGTACAAATGAGCAAAAGCTCTTATTTATAGACATCGAAAGGTGTAGGGAACCCTAAAATCACCTTGAGTCAACTACATTCCTTGCAATGTATGCAAGATTTACACAACCCCATTAAAGTAAACTATACGCTAATCAAAAAGCTGCCATTAGTTAACCTAACATCTAACCTAAATGGACAACGTGCAAGCATGCACGCCCTATTTTAAAGCAAAGTTAATTGGACTTTACTCTCGCTAATTGGAAACCCCAACCTCAACTCCTTTGAAGATAATTCCAAGGAAGCAGATAAGCATGTGAAGTCGCTAGTAAACTCAAGACCTAAAGTTGAGTTAATCACGCCTCATGACTAATTCTGAAACTAACCGCGTTCCAACCGGCAGATCACTCCATGTCATCTTGGTCTACACTTCAAATCCAAGAACTCATCAATCTCGGTGTTCAGGCATCTCTTGATGTGCTATCCAAAAAGAATGTACCGCTTTCGCTTCTCTCTCGCCATCACTTTCTTTGACCGTATGCATGCTCTCTCTAACATCTTCGGGCTTTCTGAAACTAGCTGAAATAACTGAGATATTCTCCACCTTAGGCGCCATAGGATCTCCCTCCAGGTTGTCACGAATCAGCTTTTCAAATTCAGCTTGTACTTTGTCTAATTCAACATATGTGCCATCTTCATGAAGATAATGACACGGAATTTGAACAACAAAACCATTGACAAGTGCAAGTACTCCAATCACATCATCTTTCAATGAAAACAACTTGGCAGAGATCTTTTCACATATCTCCATTTTGAAAAGGTGCTGCTCTCTCCAAGTAAAAACTTTCTCTTGATCTTCATCAATCTCCAAGGCATCGTATGCAACAAACAACTGAGATACAAGAACACGATCCTTGGCTAAACTCTCTGCAACTGAAATCTCGAGCAACTGAACACCTTGACGAAGCTTATGTGCATCACTCCTCAACTGATACAAATCTGCAAGAAGATGTTGGCCTGTAGCAACTAAACTCTCAATCCAGTTGTCCAAAAGTCTGCCATGACTGGCTAATTGATCAAGCTTTCGTTGTTCTCCAGGTGTGTTCTGAGGAAGAACAGGCGCTCTACTCGAATTTCCGTGAACAAGATCAGAAATATATTGACGAAGTTGACTGTTTTCAGCCTTAAGCAGTGCCTTATCCTCTCCATCCTTCGTGATACGTTCTTCAAGATTATTGGTAACAATCTTAAGAAGAGTCACATCTGTCTCTCGTGTAGTCCTGCCTAGATTTGCCTTAGTAAAAGTAAAGTCACCAACTTCGACTTCATCTAAGCTCTTACCCTCTGGAGGAATAGCAACCTCTATAACAATCTCTGATTTTGGAGTTTGCTCAATATGCACCTGTTTCTTGATTTTCTTGTTCGACCTTTTCTGATAAGGTTCACCGAACTCTGATAAATCAAGGTTGTACGAAGGTTCTCGCCTCTACCTCCCCAAAGGCTTCTCGAGCCAACAAGACTGAACAATATCATCAATCCGAGGAGAGACTGTCCCTGATGTATCCACCTGTGGCGGTTTAGTTGTCTCTGATCCAACTCGAATTGGTATCTCAGGCTCTGAATCTATATCAATAGGTTGTACATGTGGTGAACTAGGAGGTGAACGTGAGGTTCAACCTAAATGATTGTCTCTACTGGAACCTCAGGTACATTCTCAACTTGTTTCTGCTTCCTCTTTCCAGTAGCTCTCTTCCCCGTGTTTCCGCTGAGTCTAACTCCTTTAGGAGGAATCACAATAGCCTTGACCCGAGGTCTTGACCTAGAAGTAGAAGGTAATGAAGAAAACTTCTCTGGCGGCTCTGTCACAGGAACTGACTTATGCTTCCGCTTACTCTCCAAGAACTGCTTACTGATCTTGATAATCGATTTAGAAACTTGCTCAATAGAAGTATTCTCCTTAGCATACCAATTTGGTGAACGAAGTGGCTGCCGAGCAATTTGATCTCTGACATATGAATTGAGAAGAACTTCTCCATCATCATATGATAGACCATCAACATCTTCTGATAGGTAATCAGAGAGCTGACCAATAGTGAGTCTACAATAGTGACGACGTCGAACCTCAAATTCATCTTCACAATTTGCCCAGAAATCTTCAAGTGCCGGCTTATGTGCAATCCCTCGCTCTAACCTGTTCGCATAATGACCCAAAGGATCATAAGAACGCCTCTCAGTATGAGTTTTGAGCTTGAATCTTTCTATCTTGGTTGACATAAGCTTGGCATCTGTTGCTGCACTGCATGTGAAAATCCCTAATGCAAATGGAAAAGTAGCCGCAGTCTTATGACGATTGCGAAGAAAGAAATGAACATGTTGCATCTGCCTGAGAAACTCCATGAAGATGATCTTGTCTGAAGGATACCTCGGCAACATCAGGGGCTCTCTAAGATATCCATAAACCTGGATGTATGTGAAAGTAGGGAATTGGATAAACCAATCCGCCCAAGTCTCCATCGCTGATTTTGCCTTGACAGAAATATGAATGTGCATTTCGTTGTCAAGATCCCTAACTGTCCTCATAGAAAAGTGATCATTCACTGCTCAGAAATTTTGTTCAGACTGAGAGAACTCCAACTGAGGATAATACTCGTGAATACGTTGAACACCGAGAGTGCCATTAGTCTTTAGATGCTTATAGCTGCCTTGGAATGCGACTAAGTAGACCAAGTACGATATCATATGAAACTCATGAAACTTGAGAAAATTAGTAATCTGCTAATGTAAGCAATCACTAATCAACATAGCCCAGTCAAAACAATCTGTGCCATCAAGAATTCTGGAAATAAGGTAAAACATCCATGAACGGAAAGTACTAGCATCCTCTTGGCCTGTAACTCGATTGAGCAAAGTTATCAGAACAACAACCTCGTCCTTGAATTCACCACGACCAACCTTCTTAGGCATGTTAGTCTTCTGAACCGTCAACCATTTCTGAGCCACCTTTCTCTGTGAATGCTGTTGATCTCCATCCCATATCTTCTCACAGGCTTCAATAACCACAGTAAAGTTATTTGAACGCGGAGGAATAGAAAAACATTTCTCTATATCTTTTGGTTTGAGACTGTAGATAACTCTCCCGTCAACTGATCTGATTTGTCGTGAAGATGAGTCATAATGCTTGATACAAGCAAGAACAAACTCGAGATCAAAACTGGTAACAGGAATAGATGCTGCTGCCAACAACCCGGAACGCTCAAGATTCCTCAACGCATTGCTGCTAACACCCTCCAGACTGCTCAGATTAACCACTGGATAAACATGATTCAGGTCTGTATCTGAAGTTTTGACAAAATTATGCGTAAGGGCAGATTTTGCCTTATAATCAATGAGATTGAGCTGCATTTTGAAAATGAGAACTTTTGACTGTAAAGTCAAATATACTTGAAGAACTTTCTGGAAAAACTGAAAACCTCTGGACAAGGCTAAAAATAGCCTAAGACAGGAGAAATTTTCGAAGTTTTTTTGAAACGTGGGTTTTGTGCAGAATCAAATTCTAAGACAACCCAGATAGCTCGATTCTCAAAAAAATGTGTTTCAAGCCCACATGCAAAGAAATTCTCAGAAAAATGCACAGAGCTTCAGAATGAAGACTATGGGGCAATTTTCTCGAAAAAATCTAAGACGTGGGTTTTGCTGCAAACACTGAAGTATGCGAACCCAGATGATCAAACTCTGAAAATATGTTGAATTTCTTTGACATGCAAAGAAAGTACCTAAGATGAGAAATAGAAGAAATAAGACAGAAGATAGAAAGTTTTGCTTGTTCTGCTTCTGAAAAATTCGCCAATCTTCTTTAGGAACTTGATAAAACCTGCATGCAAAGTGAAAATAAAGTCTTGAATCTTCTTCCTCTGAACAATTTGAATCCGTTGCTATGAAGAATGCTGAATTCTAACACCTGTAGCACTTTTAACTTGCTGCTCGCTCAAGAAGAATGAATATTTCGAAGCTTGAGATGATGAAGTAATGGACGCCAATGCTTGAATAAATAGACTTTCATCTAGGAAATTCGCACAAAGGCATTAAACCTTGAAAAATGGCGCTTGGCTTGTGATTGGACCTCATTTTAGTTAACTGAAACTAAAATAAGCTAAATAAAGAGCCATGCTCTAGGGTTTCCCTTTCAATCTTTAGTTGCAAACTTATTTAAAGCCTCATGCGAATTAGACTTCAGTTAACATTCCTTGTTGAATTCGCCATCTTCATAATTCACTAAATTTACTATAAATAAGAATTAAGGCATCCCTTTTAAGACTTCAGTTAACATTCAAAAAGTGAAGCGCCAACTTCAACCTCATGCTTTAAATCTTTTAAATATTCTAAATATGGCGACCCTTTTTAGAAACTTCAGTTGACAAAGAATGAATTCGCCATACTTCACAAAATCATGCTTCATGCTTTAATTAGATATGGCGTCCCTTTTCAAAACACTAGTTGACAATGAATGAAGCGCCAACTTCACTAAGTCTTCACAGTTTCAAGCAAATTCGCCATGCATGCAAACTCAAGTTGATTTTCAAACATAATCTTCAGTTAAGTGAACATGCAAACAAGTTAACTCAACATGCAAAGTTGTTAACTGGACATGCAAACTAGTTAACTCGACATGCGAACTGAAAGATCACTCAACATGCCAATATACCAACTGGAGATGACAACCCAGAAATCGTTTAGTCTAACTGAAGTCAGAACTCAAGTTAAAGCGCACTAGTCAACTTATTTCGAAAACTCAACTTTGACCTCTTAAGGTGAATTCTAGACTTAGCCAATTTTCATGAAAATTTGGATTTGAACGTCTCTCGGGACCTCTGTTCATCCTCTGACACTGGCTGACTGACTCCACCGATTGGCTGGCTGACAGGTGCATCGCAGAGCAGGATAAAAACTGATCAAAAGGTACCTTGAGACTGAACATCATAAAACTAACATCTGAAGGCTCAAAAATTCAAGCGCCCTTTTCAAAAGCTGCGCTTTTCCTCAGACTTAGCCATATTTTAACATCTGTATCTCGAACGAAGGGAAAAACAAATTCTTCATAACTTCTGATTTACCAACTTTCAGGACTAGAACTCAGGTTCATTGCGGAGCTGACCTCATTCTGCAAGACAACTGCAAAGGCACATTTTCCCAGAAAACATCATCTGAAGGGTAAAAATCAAGAGCACCTTTTTGAAAAGTTGCTCTTTTCCTTCTAGACTTAGCCATTTCTAGAACTGACCAAAATAATACTAAAACCCTGACTACAAGCTGCTGAGTCATAATCTGATCTTACGGAGACAGGCAACGAAAAGCTGAACATAACACGGACAAATTGAATATCTGAGATCATCCAAAAGAAGGCATTAAAGGCTTGAAAAGCTTAGGCGCCTTTCTGAAAATGTGCTCTTTTGCTCATTCTTTGATTTTCCGGACTAAGATTTGACCCTATGTTTGACCTCAGGTTCAAGCACTTCTGCAACTCAGATTCACCCACCGACGGATGTGTCGCGAAGTTCGAACAAATGTGAGATAAACATCTTGGGTGGCATTTAACCAAAAACCTTCATTTGACACCTCAAAAAGATGGGCGCCTTTTTCAAAAGCTGCTCCTTTTTCCAGTGTTAGCCAATTCTGGCTCTCCTCTCGTTTTGCACTATATCTCCCGTAACTTGCACAAAACAGGTCCGTTTGACAAACTTGATAGCTCATCGCGAAGCTGACGTGATGCCGGACAAAAGCCTGCTGGAGGTGACAAACCCTAAAAACAGGATCTGAGCCCCTAAAAGATAGGGCACCCATTTGAAAATGTGCTTCCTTCTCTAGAGAGAAAATTTTGATAATTTTCCTTCAGATTTTCACTTTCCTCAAATTCATTCAGTAACAGACTGACATGACACTAAAACCAACTCCATATTTAAAAACCCCAAAAACGACCTTCTAACATCACTTTTACAAGAATAAGACTCAATTAAGCAAAATGCCTTAGTGAAGCAAAATTTTTGGTTTTGGGTACAACATTAGGCTCCGTTTGGTGACCATGTCGGATACTTACGGCATAGGAGATCCCTAGAATCTCAGTGTTTCGTAGACCAGTGACTTTATAAGTTGGGTATATGGAGTCAGGACTTTTCCCTAATCACCTAAAACATCAATGTTTCCTAAAAACTTAACCTAAAAATCACCTAAAACAAGACTACTTAAATCACTTAAAACACGACAAAACATCACAGGACGGGGAAAAACAAAACAACATAACGATGAAGTATAAAAAATTACTTACAAAATATATACAATATTACTCCTCCCCCGGAGGGTTGAAGTGTTTAAGATACTGCCCGCTATAAGGAAGCGAGAAAAGCCTTCCATCCTGATGTGAGAGAATGTATGTGTTCTCTCCTGTAGCTTCATGAATCTGGAAGGGTCATAACCATAAGGAATCAAATTTTCCATGCATTCCTTTTGGCTCATGCCTTTTGTCCCACAAAAGGACTTGATCTCCGACTTGGAAGTCTCTGTAACGAGCTTTCTTATCAAAAATCTTCTTCACTCTTTCTTGATGCTGAGTGATTTTATCAACAACCTTTGTCCTCTCCTCTTGAAGTTTCATCAGGAGCAATATCCTCTTCTGAATAGGATCATTAAATTCTTCATCTTCCACTACAGATGCCAGCTGTAAAGCAGACAACTCCAAGGTAATGGGCAGAATAGCTTCTGTACCATACAAAAGTATAAAAGGCGAGGTGCCAATAGATCTTTTTGGAGTTATACGATCAGCCCAAAGAGCGTCATATAAATTAGTAGGCCAAGTTCGCTGATTT
The DNA here is from genome assembly GCA_007258455.2 of Sequoia sempervirens. Lineage (NCBI taxonomy): Eukaryota > Viridiplantae > Streptophyta > Pinopsida > Cupressales > Cupressaceae > Sequoia > Sequoia sempervirens. The sequence goes on along the minus strand of VDFB02377188.1, from coordinate 35,967 downwards.
GACTCAACTAACTTGCGTATAATTGTGACAATGTTCTTATTGGATGATTCGGCCTGTCCATTACCTTGAGGGTAATAATCTGATGAATGAGACAACATGATGCCGTGATCAAAACAAAAACTCAAAATTTCCTCTGACGAGAAACAAGTTGCATTATCAGTCACAATTTTCCGAGGAACTCCAAAGCGAGAAATGATATTCTCCTTTAAAAAGCTGCAAACCACTTCGGACGAAGCTCGTTTAGTAGGAATTGCCTTAACCCATTTTGTAAAATAATCTGTTGCTGTAAGGACAAATACATGCCCCTTACTGGAAATTGGATTGACGGGTCCTACAAAATCAATACCCCACTGCTGAAATGGAGCATCAATGACAACTGGCCTGAGTGGAAAAGATGCCAAGTTCACTTTACCAGCAAACTGCTGACATAACTGACATTTGTACACCCAATCATATGCGTCACGAAACATAGTTGGCCAATAAAACTGTGCTCGTAGAATCTTGAATGCAGTGACCCTTGATGAAAAGTGTCCTCCGCACGCTTGATTATGAAAAGCTTCTAACAATCTTCGTTGTTGATCCTTTCCGACACATAATAGAAAAGTTCCGTCAAGGCCACGCTTGTACAGAACGTTGTTAACAAGCACGAAATTCTGTGCTTTCAATTTCAGTGTTCTTTTCTGCTGTTTGTCCATGTGACGTGGACATTCTCCATACGTTGAATAATACCGTAAAGGTGTGTACCATTCTTCCGCAGAATTAACAAGTAGGACCAAAGGAAGGTCCTCTTCAACTTTTTGTTTCGAACCAATTCCACCATTGCTCTTGAATTTACGATCTCCATCTTCCGCCAACAATCTGCAAAGACCTTGTCCGCAAACAAGCTTGGTTGGTTTAATCTCTAGATCATATCCCTGAACTCTCGCGATCCAATTCCCTCTTTTTGTGCCCATCTCCTGTTGGGTAAGCACACTTTTAACTGCTGGATCGGTGACATACACCGTTGTATGTGAATTCAAAAGATAAAACCTGAAATTCTTGACAGCTCTGACAACAGCATAAGCATTCTTCTCAATTTGAGAATAATGCATCTCAGCATCTTTAAAATTAGCACTCATAAAAGCAATAGGAGATTCTCCTTCTTCGCTGAGCTTCTGTGTCAGAATGGCAGACAGTGAATGCTCCGACGCATAACAATAAAGAATAAAATCTTTCTAAAAGTCAGGCCGAACTAACACTGGTGCATTTACAATAGCTTCTCTGATTTTGATAAAGGCCTGTTTGCCTTCATTCGTCCACACAAAAGTAGACGTCTTCTTCATCATTGCTGAAATCTCCTTCGTCAACTCTGAGAAATCAGGTACGAACCTTCAGATAAAGTTAACTTTACCAAAAAAGGAGTGCACCTACGTTTTGCTTGTAGGAAGAGATAGGTTTCTGATTGAATCCACCCGATTTGGATCTATTCTGGTACCTTCTTTGGAAACGATATGGCCAAGTAACTTGCCCTCCGTCACTGCAAAGATTGTCTTCTTTGGATTCAAAGATATTTTGTGATACCTGCATCTCTTGAACACTTTCACAAGATGTGAAAAGTGATCACTCCGTTTATCTGAAAAAACGGTTAAGTCATCAAGATAGACGACTATGATCTTATTCCTAAGATCCCCAAATGCTAAATCCATGGCTCTTTGAAAAGTAGCATCGGCGTTGGTAAGACCGAAAGGCATCCTCTCATAAGCAAACGTTCCCCACGACGTGGTGAAAGCTGTCTTGATCTGATCCTCCTCAGCCACTGCAATTTGATTGTAGCCAAAAAAACCATCAAGAAGTGATAGCATTTCTGATCCGGTAACTGTCTACAATGTATGCTCCATGATAGGTAAGGGATAATTGTCCTTTAAGGACGATTGATTCAAGTTCCTGAAATCAACGCAAATTCTGATTTCTCCGTTTTTCTTGCGCACAGGAACGATATTTGACACCCAGGTGGAGTGATGAATAGGAAAAATTATTTTGGAGTCCACCATCTTTTGAATTTCCGCATAGATAGTATCCTGAATTCGCGGATTATAATGTCTTTGTTTCTGCCTGAAAGGCTTAACTTCAGACTTAAACGGAATTGTGTGAGACAATTCAATGGGCGTGAAGACCTTCAAATCTTCGTATGACCAGGCAAAAACATCCTTGTACTGCTTGAACAAGGCGATAAACCTCTCAGTCTCTCAGGAGTACAACATTTGCCTAAATTCACAAACCGAGGCTTGTCTTCAGTACCTATGTTGACTTGACTATACTCTGATGAAGTATTCACCCCTAACCTCTTCTGATCTTGGATGTAACGATCATGCCTGTCAAAAATATCCTCTAAGGATACAAAACCTTTAGGAATCTGATTTCCTTTCAACTGTATGATTCCAGATTCTATAACCTCAGATTCTTTAGCAATTGACTCTCTGCAAGGAGTCGAACTCCCTTCAAAGAACAATTCTTTGTAGTTGTCTCCCATGACGAGAAATTCTTCAATATCTTCATCGTCACTGAAGACTTGCTAGTTGCCTGAATTATTAGGAACAACTGGTCTATAGATTAGCTCAATAGCAAATGAATTCTGACAAAAGTCAGAATTAGGCATAAAAAGAGCGGCTGAAACTGCAAGAGCATCAGCTTTGCTATTGTTCATTCTTGAAATATATTTGATATTAAATGCATCAAACCAGTTGATTGCATTCCATACCCTCTGCCTGTAGTTCTGGAGACGATTCTTTCTAACGTGAAATTGTTCTCTGACCTGCTTAACGATCAGCTCTGCATCTCCTTCAACTTGAAGCAGCTTGATCCCCATATCCTTTGTGTTTTTGAGACCTATCAAAAGCGCCTCATATTCTGCAGTATTATTAGTGCAATCGAATTGCAACCTATATGCAAAAGGATATAAACGACCTTCGGGAGAGATAATCACTACTCCCGCTCCGGAGCCTGAAGTTGAACAACTACCATCAAACTGCATCGTCCACATCTTTGATTCTTCATCTGACAATTCAGTGGAAAGTGCAAGATTCTGACAATCTTCCGTCACTTCGGACACCATAGCATATGTGCCTAGACCCGTGTCTTGATACAATACCTGAGCATGTGGGTCCTGGGACTTCACCACTGTGAACTTTGATTTCGTTTCCGGTTCCAGCTTGAAAGTGCCTTTCTTCAATGGGATTGTTGCGAATGACCAATCCATCTGTATTTCTCCTCCAAGATCCTTGCAAAAACTTCTACTAAGTAACATCCCGTATTTAGTAGGAATATCAGCTACTAGGATGGTCATCATGATCTTTTTCTCTGGACATGATGCTAGCCTCACTTGCGCATCTTTGAGTTGACCGACTAACGGCACCGGTTTGGACTCAAGTGAATAACACTTTTCCTAAGTCGGGGTGCATGAAAGTCCCAACGCGTTCATAATCTGTAAGGGCATAACGTTGTCTGAAGCTCCACTGTCAATTATGCAATTGCTCAGCTTAAAACCTCCTATATATAAAGATATATAAAATGGCCTAGGCTTCTCTTCTGCAGGAACTGAGGATTGTAGTAATGTCGGCTGAACGACATTCTTCTTTTTAAGAACATTCAAGATTCTATCCAGCTGTTCTGGATGATCTTGTAAATACTCCAACTGAGATATCTGTACCTTTGTCTTCATCATGGAAGACACGATGTCAACGCTTGCTGAAGACGTATCTAAAGCTGCTGGCAAGATATTTTCTTGTGAAGGTTTTTGATTGGAAGTAGAAGCTACTTCCTTTGCTTTTGTATTCAAATTCCGCTTTTCCTCTTCCTCCTTCTCGCGGCTCGAAATGCCGAGCACGTGCAACATAGTAGGTGATATTTCTGGATTCACCGCACGATTCTTCTTCGTATTAGCCGGGTTCTCGAACAAAATATCCCGGTTATGGAAGTCGCTTTATCAAACTCATCGCCCGGAAGAGACGACGCTTTGAACTGGAAGGTATAAAGCCCTGAATTAGGAAAGGGAATCCAGCAACCTGAGTCGTATTCATTCTTGATTTTCCTGACAAGTAGCCCTTATACCGACCGGTGAATGCAAAAGACCGTAGCCTTCTCAGCTTCATTGTTTTGTCTCGGTTGTCCTTGCGGAAACTTTGACTTGAAATTATTGTATGGCTGAAAATTATTCCTTCTTGGTTGGTATGCTGGTTGTGGTTGAAAAGGTGGTGGTGCAGACAAGGCTGGTTGCCCTTGAGGTGGTGACTGTCTCTTTAGTATTGTCACCTCATTTGCTACCTTTTGTAGCAATGGATCGGCTGATGCTTGCACGAGCGGCTTGATCGAATCATCTTTCATCTTACCGCTTGTAATCATGTTATCTTCAAGCTTTATAGCTTCCTCCTGAAGGTGTTGTAGATCATCTTCTTTGCTCATTCTTTGATTTTCCGGACTAAGATTTGACCCTATGTTTGACCTCAGGTTCAAGCACTTCTGCAACTCAGATTCACCCACCGACGGATGCGTCGCGAAGTTCGAACAAATGTGAGATAAACATCTTGGGTGGCATTTAACCAAAAACCTTCATTTGACACCTCAAAAAGATGGGTGCCTTTTTCAAAAGCTGCTCCTTTTTCCAGTGTTAGCCAATTCTGGCTCTCTTCTCGTTTTGCACTATATCTCCTGTAACTTGCACAAAACAGGTTCGTTTGACAAACTTGATAGCTCATCGCGAAGCTGACGTGATGTCAGACAAAAGCCTGCTGGAGGTGACAAACCCTAAAAACAGGATTTGAGCCCCTAAAAGATAGGGCGCCCATTTGAAAATGTGCTTCCTTCTCCAGAGATAGAAAATTTTGATAATTTTCCTTCAGATTTCACTTTCCTCAAATTCATTCAGTAACAGACTGACATGACACTAAAACCAACTCCATATTTAAAAACCCCAAAAACGACCTTCTAACATCACTTTAACAAGAATAAGACTCAATTAAGCAAAATGCCTTAGTGAAGCAAAAATTTTGGTTTTGGGTACAACAATGTCGTCATGGAGTCTCTCAACATGACGTTTCATCTCATTCTTAGAGATGAACAAGGGCTTGCACCTCATATTTCTCCGTCTTAGAGAAATATACACTAGAAGGGCTTTCACCTCATATTTCTTCGTCTCAGAGAAATATACACTACAAGAGCTTTCACCTCATATTTCTCCGTCTCAGAGAAATATACACTACACGGGATTTCACCTCATATTTCTCCGTCTCAGAGAAATATACATTACAACAGATCTTCATGATGCTATGACTCCCTCTGAAGCTCCAAGTACTCACATCAACTTTCAGACCTCCTCATCCAAGATTGCCTCTGTTGGTTTGTCAGACTCCCTTTGAATGTCATTTCCTCCTCTTGAAGAAATTGATTTCAATGACGATTTGTATAGGTTCTTTGTTGTTTAGTGTCTTCATCTTTCTCAATCTTCTTTGTGAAGCAAGCTCTCCGTCCAAGGTTGACCCAACATTGTTCCCTTGAGAGATAACTTCAGTGAAGAATCATGAGAGTTATGCACCACCAACTCAGTCCCAAGGCAGCAAGCTATGTCTCCATGTTTGTTCATTTCTTTAGCCTGCGTGACTTCCTCACAGGATGCATCAAGCTCTTCCTCCCTTGAATTCCTTATGCAATCTCTCATCATCCTTTTGCTCCTTGATCCATCTTGGAAGCATTTTAGAGAGATTAATAATAGTTCATAGAATTAAACTATCCCAAAGAGAAATACCAATGCTAGAAGCATACATGATTCACTATTCCCAATGTTAATGCATGAATTACTATTAACTACATAAAATTCATGATCATTATTCAAAGGTACAATCATAAAATACTTATTTCTTTATTGTTGGTACACCAATGAGCTAGACCTGTAGCTATATCTTATCTTCGCCACCTTTAGTGTTGCCATCCCATGCAACCGATCTCATATATATATATATATTTTTCAGATCAAACACAATTCAGCTGCTTTAGCTCTTCTTTCCAGCTCTTCATCTGAATCTTGCATCTTGTCATAGCTCTCAAGCCACATTTGAAATTGGTATCTGTCTTAAGGTCTGCTGTCCAATGTTGCAGGGCTAAATGATAATGAAAATCTCTTTCCAACACCTTTAGACTCACCAAGAATAGCTCCCAAGATTGTTCAATAACATCAAACTCACCTAGCAGCATTCCAACACCCTCAAAAGGTAAGGATATAACAGCTATAAGTCTGATAATGACTGATACCAAGTTGCAGGACTCTCAATGACATGGATCACCACCAGACTAACCCAGCAATCTCCAGACAGCCTCTATCTACCAAGGATGGACAAGGAACAGGTCTGTCATAAGTTTTCAGTCATACCCAGGTCTGTATGACACCCCTTTAGGCATCCAAATCCTCCAAGAAACAACTCCAACAGTCACCAAAGATTTCCCTAAGTCAAATCACCCCCAAACAGCCTTGAAACCATCTTATATAGGTAGCAGTTGGGAAGGAGAAGTCTCATGCCCAGCTCCAAGCGTTTGGTATGAAGGTACGGCTCCATAAATCCCATTGAAACCCCAATCTGCAAATTCTGTGAAGAACAATGGTGATTCCAAAGAAGAACCACACCAAGCCAGCTAGGGATTGACTTTCACATCTGAAACGAATAATCCAATGAGGGTTTTCGACCTCACAAGATTCAAGAAAAAAAAAGAAAAACATGCAAGTTCACTCCAGCCACATTTTGTTATGTGTAATCACAGTGTATGACAAACTCCTCTAGAATGCTTAAACAAATCTGATCGGATTTCTTGAACCCGCTCTGATACCATATTAGTTTTTAGATCAGAAATGAAATAAGCAGAAATACAACAACACATAGAAGAATGAACACAACAGATACCCTGGGAAAACCCTCCTCGAGGGAGAAAAACCTAGCAAAATATATCTCTTATATATCAGATAAAGAAGTGCAGAAATTCTGCATACAAAATCAGGCCCTAAGCATGGCCGAGTCTCATACAATGAAGAATGTCACTTCTCCTTGAAGCGAACCTCAAGTGCTGTAGATGATACCACTTCTTACAAAAATTGGATCTGCTGCTGCTAGGAATGAACTGCTGCTAGAGGTGCGAATTGCTGCTTATGGAAGATGTGAATTTGAATGAATGATTGTGATGATAGAAATGAGAGGTCTTCACCTCCTTTATATACAAGGATACTCCTTTATATACAAGGATAGGCAACCTCTTCTCCAGGTCGCCCCCCTTAGGAAATAAAAAATACAAAATATTATTTGAGTCAAGAAGGTCGACCTGCCTTGGACAAAGATATATTAAGGAGAAAAATATCCCCTGCAGCTACAACACTAACACACAGTAACTTCAAACAGCTTCAATACTTCTGATGGAATATACTCACCCAGTCAAATTAGAGATTCATGAGCAATAACCCAAACCATTCAGTAATTCTGTGAACTCTTGCAACCCAAGCATAGTACGACTCAAGAAATATATATATGGACAGCTAGTGGGTGTACAACTTTACTCAGAAATAATAATAACACATTAATTTTGGCTTATGTGCACAGAAATAAACATCAGGTCATTAGAATGCAATGCCCAAGTACTCAGAATGCACCTTACTCCCAATCACTAGATTCAAGTAAAATATTGTACGCTCTGTAGCTCACCATGGAATTGCTGGAGATATATAAAATCTCATTCAATATTTTTACTCCACATTTAAACTATCTTTCAACTTTGAACACTTGCCAAAACTATTATCAAAATACACAATACTCTAATAAACTGAAATTAGGTTTCTTTCTCAAAAGACTACATTTATAAGCATGATAATCTGAATATCAAACTTCTATTAAAATTTCAGCGTGAATGCACTAGCACAGCCTAGGATGGGATTGTCAGCTATCAACCAAAAAACGCCTTTCAGCCTCAAAGGTGATATTCTTTATTTAGGTTACCGTCCCCACAAAGTTTGGTGAACCAATGTTCAACCAACCAAGAACCTGTTTTCCAAAATCAAATCCAACATGCTTGCACGATCCTCTTGCAAACTTTTATTCTTCTCCTCTCTGTAACTCCTCCTGCCTTCTTGAATTCTCTTTGTTTCCTTTTCACTTTTAGTTTAATTCTTTTGAGAATCCATCAAAAAGTAACTTAATTAATTCAGTTAACCTTTCTATAACTTAAGTTACTTTTGCACCATTAAATAGTTAATTTAAGTTGCCCTTTTATTTTATCCTTTTTTGATAACTTATAAATTAATTAAAAATAATTAATTTAAGTCTACCTTTTATTTTATCCTTTTATGCCATTAAATAATTAATTTAAGTTGCCCTCTTATTTTATCCTGAATCTAATCACAATCCACCAATGTCATGAGGTTAAAATGGAATGCCTAAAGACACCAAAAGAATTTGTAATGTTCCCATTTTTGGTCACTTTAGCATTGTAGTTAGCTTCAACTTTCTCAGTGACCATTAGTCATGCCAAAGGGGATGTTTGATGTTGGTGACGAGTTCAGATGGTGTAGAGGATGCTTATGCCACTTCGTGGAGTGAATTTCGGCTTTTAGTGGGTTCTCCAAGATTCTTGGAGAGAGCGTCTATTTATAGTCACTTGTTCAGGGTTGATTTTCATTATTCATCATTGGTATCATTCCAGTGCAGTTAGAATACGATTTTGATGCTTTTCAATGGTTTCCGCAACTCAAGTGTATTATTGGCTTTAATTTAATTATTTTACTAAGGTTGCTTAATTTTATTAAAATAATTTAATGGCCACCTTAGTATAATAGCTCGTCAGAAAGAGGATGAATTTTTTTAAATCATGGGCGCATAATATTGGGACCTTGCATGTCAAATATTATCATTATTTTGATAAAAAGGGTCTTTTGGAGCAAAAGTGAGCTTTTAATTAAAAAGTAAATTTTAAGTTGTATCTTCCGAAAAGTTTGGTAGGAAATGTATATAAGGAGGTTTTGTGAGCTCATTTGGATTTATGCAGATTATTTTATTTCCTCTTGTGAAACTCGTGGTTTTGTGGGATTGAATCTGTGAAATAACCCACACTTATTTTTTCCACAAATTTGCACTTGTTAGCATTAGATGAAATTCAAAGATAAGCAACTGTAAAGCAACCTCCCATTTTCTGATCACCTAGATCCCAATGTGGGCAAGGTGAGAGCATACGGTGGTTGGCTTACAATATTGAACTTCTCTAAACTACCACTTCTTCAGTGGGTGAGTAATAAATAACAAGTGCATGAAAATAAACAAGAAATGCACTTGGTTGCAAGCCGACCACTTCCACTTTTCAGTGGGCAACAAGGAAAGTAATCCACTTGGCGGAAAAGCCAGTCACTTCCACTTTTCAGCGGGTAACAAGAAAGGATTTATAGAAAACTCGATCACTTATTCAGTGGGAGTGAGAAGTACATAAAGCAAAAGGCTCAACCACTTTTTAGTGGGAGTAACCACTTATTCAGGGGGGTAAGTATCAAAGCCAATATAAGAGCATTCACCAACGGTACTACCAATGGTGTTACAATGAGCTCAACATAATCATATCAGTCCATTAGATATTGCTATTATGAGAGGTAAATGATAGAAATTTGAAGTAGAACACCCTCCCAAGATGCTAGAATGAAAAATAAGAACACCCCCTTTAATCTAGAACAAGTATACCTCAAGATTGGTCCACTGGAGGTCAATGGAAGGACTAACAAGCTGCTGATACAGGTCTGATACTCAGAACAACAGTCTGATATGGACGTACAGTTAGCTGATTGCACCAACCAGCAATAGTAAAATGAACATAACTTCGCCAAGCTCCGTCTAATCACCCCAAATCACTTGCAAATGTCTAAACAAGGCTAGGCGTCCAAGGCAAGATAGTTAGCACCCATCAACAAGTCTGATCAATAAAGTCACACTCCAAAACGTCCTCCAGCCAAGTTGTACGACCTCCCTAGAGGGGCGACCAGCAAGGAAAAGACCATTTCTCCATCATAAAATGCCAAACTTTGCAAGAATGGGTGCCCTAGGATGGAAGAGCCAAAAAGCCAACACCCACAAAAAGTTATCCACTCCTCAAATCAGTGTGAACAAAACAATGGTACAGCCAAGAGTTTGGAAAATGCAACCAACAATCTGAAACTCCAAGAAATCATTTCCAAAACGCACCCAAATCTCTGCACAAATAGTTATCATACCAAAACATAGCTAGAATTCATCATAAGTAACCAAAACTGAAAATACACCATCACTGTTAAGCTCTAATGGTGATTACTGAATGCAATCACACTCCACTAGCTAGGAATTATCTTTCAAATCCGAAATTAGCAACCTAAAGAGGGTTTTCGTCCTTCAAAGATTTAGGAAAGAACACTCTGGTTCCAATTTGGTAGCATAACTTTATTTCCAAATTGCATAACCAAATGAGAGCAAGAGAGGGCACATAAATAGGCTCCAAGACTCGGAAGTTTGAAATGCTTTTCCCTCCAAAAAGGTACGCCACCTTTTGGAGCAATATAAAATTCAATTAAAAATCACTTAACTCTCATACTTAGGCGTCCATCCTTGATATGCATAAATTTATCATTTAAATTGCTTTAAGTCTTCAACTAGGCGTCCACTTTAGCTTTACATACTATTTGCTTTTAAAAATAACTTAAGTCATCAAGCTAGGTGTGGGGTCCAAGGGGACCACTTGACATTATTATACTAACTTAAGTTGCAAACCTTTCATTTTCGAACTCCAAGAATGTTGGAGAAGCCATTGCTAAAAATACCAAGATGCTAAACACTGCAACTGCCACCATTGCTAAAATTGGAAACCCTGCTCTGAACTGTTGCCAAACCCTTGCCTGAAATAGCACTTACTAAAAATAGCATTTTGCGAAAAATAGTGACTCCAAACACAAAAAGGGCACATTTGGGTAGCCATCGTGACTTGTTACAAATAGTAAGTACTAAAAATAGACATTGCTAAAAATAGTAGTGACTATCCACTAAGGTTCTCAGAAAACCCAGAAAGACCTAGAAATCCTTCTCGCAAACTCCAACAACAAACCCCTGAAAAATTGATGAGAAACCTCCAAGAATCTTGGAAACCCTAAAATCTGCCTCCAAGCAGCCTACGAGACTCTGAAAATAGGCTGTCGGCCACTGAAAAGCATAGGGCTAAAAAATGGGGACATTACAATCTAGTTTGTTTCAACCTTCTTGAGGACAAAAACCCTCTTGGAGAAGATTAGCTATGGTGGTGAAAGATCCTCCCTAGTTAATTGCAAAGGTGGGCTCATTCAGAGTTCACATTTGGAGCAAATTGGTTTATCATCAGGTTTACAAGTTTGCCAAGTGTGAGATACAAATTTATTAAATTTGAGGGCAAATAATAAAATAGTTATTATGGTATGCGCATTGATGAAAAATCAGAAAATATAGTGCAATGTGTGCAAGGACAGAAAGTCAATGAGATAAAAATAAATAAAATTAAATATTTATTGTTTGCTGAGCCTATGACCCAGTTGTACCTTTCACATCACCCCTACGTAAATGGGGACTCCTTTGTTTTTTCTTTTTGTCTTTGCTCCTAAGGCCACAACCGCTATCACTAATCTTTTGCAATGAGGAGTTTAAGTTTTGGAATGGTCACTCGAGTCGAGTAAAAGAATTTGAGCCTGGATCATCATGCAAGCGTCATCATTGTGCTTACGAGGCCTAGGAGACAAAGATCGACTGTCATTTCAGTCAAATCCAACACCTCCTACCTTTTAGGGTTTTTCACTTTGGCCCCCTATTTTTTAGGACCTACTTTTTTGGCACTTTTGAGCAATTCTGAGATCCCTATTTTTTAGGGGCTATTTTTAGAAAGTTGCTATTTTTGGAAAGTTTCTATTTTTGTCAGGGTTTCTATTTTTAGAAGGGTCCCGAATTTCGAAAATCCACTCAGAAGTTTGAAAAACTCAACAGAACTCTCAGAAAATCGATTTGAAAATTTTATGAAAAAATGGTGAAAATTCTGAAAAACGTTGAAAATCTGGGAAAATCAGTGAAAAATCACAGAAAAATGGTGAGAAATCTGAAAAATCAGTCAACAAATCTGAAGAATTCATGGAGGAGACTGAAAATTTTGGAAAAACCATGGAGAATTCTGGAAAATTCATGAAAAATCTGAGGAAATCATGGCAAAACGGCCCAGGTATGACTGAAAATCATGGTGAAGGCATGAAAGAAGACTGAAGTCTTAACCAGCAAGCTAAAAGTCAATAGCTGAAGATGAAGTTCGACCTGCACCAAAGGCAATGGCAATGGGCCAAGTCCGCCCAGCCTTGGAAGAAGTTAATGGCATGGAAAGAGCTGAAGTCCGCCCTTCAATGGCAAGGAAATGGATGAAGTCCGCCCACCATAAGAGACAATGGCATGAAGGAGGATGAAGTCCGCCCTTGGACAAGAGGAACAATGGCAAGCCACATGACAAAGTCCGCCTAGAAGTGGCAAGGAAATTGAGGAAGTCCGCCCTTAGCCAAAGGTTTAAATGGCAAGACAAGTGGTAAAGTCCGCCCACAAGATGGCAAAGAAATGTGCCAAGTCCACCCTTGGCAAGGCCATGAAGAAAGCGCCCAGCACAAAGTGAAGTGGCAAGGAAAAGAGGCAAGTCCGCCCTTAGCCAAAATACCGTGAAGTGGTTTGAAACAAGTGAAGTCCAATCTTTGGACAAATCTGAAGATGGCAAGGATATTAGCCAAGTCCGCCCACCATAATGCAAGTGGCTTGAAGAGAGGTAAAGTCCGCCCTTGAAGAAGATGAAGTGGCAAAGATATTGGCCAAGTCCGCCTTGGACAAATAAAGGTAATGGCATGAATACTTGGCAACTCCGCCCAGCAATGGCATAAATACTTGCCAAGTCCGCCCTCAACAAGAAAGTCATGGCATGGAAACAAGCAAAGTCCGCCTTTGGAAAGTAGTCTAGATGGCATAAAGTCATGCTAAGTCCGCCCACCATAAAGGAAAGATGGCTCAACACTTAGTCAAGTCCGCTCCAAGGAAAATGGAAAGAAATTAAGCCAAGTCCGCCCAAAGCACTATGATATGGCCTAAACAACAAGAATATCCGCCACATGAAGAAATAGAGTGGCTAAAGCATAGGCAAAGAAAAGAATGGATGGCATAAAATCAAGTGAAGTCCGCCATAGGCATTTGGAGATGGCTCAATAATGAGAGAAGTCCGCCATGCCAAGGGAAGATGAAAAAATCAAAATTTTGCCTAAGTATGGACTTTGGAAAATTGAAAATATATTCTTGGCACCCTATAAAAATTTCGCCATACTTAGAGAAAATAAGAATTTTTTTTCTAAGTCCAACATTTATATGTCTAAAATATTTTCGCCTGAGACTTAGAATGGAAAGAAAATTATGGCGAAATAAATTTGGAAGATGAAAATTATGGCGAAATAAATTGGAAAGAAAAATTTGAGAGAGGATATGGCAACAACTTCTTGAAGTCTGCCTTACATTTGAAATGGAAGTCTCCAAAGTCCACTATAAGGAATGGTGAGAATGTCCGGACAAGAGGAAAGTCCTACCTTGGCACTTAGAAAAGTGACAAAGCACATGCAAAGTCCGACCTTGGAGAAATGGAGTTGAAAAGGGATTCTCAAAGTTCGCCTAGACCATCAAGAGCACATGGAAAAGAAAGTTGAAAGCCCACCTAGGAAATATGATAAAATTTGTCTAAGGCGTGGAACATCTAGAGGGAAGAGAGAATATGGAAGACTTGATAAGAGGTCCAACCTCAAGAGAGAGACATGGAGAATTTGACATGAAGTCCTCCAACATTTGAAGATAGATGGAAAAAGACTCTCAAAATCTGCCATGGAAAAGTGTTCACCAAGCCCAACTTGTAGAGAGAGAGAGAGTATGGCAAACAATGAGAAGTCCGATTTTGGGAGATAGAAATGAAGAATTAAATATGGAATATGCTCGTGCCAAGATGAAAATGATGAAGAGAGTATGAAGTTTGCTTTAAATTCAAAACGAAATTCACTTTGGTATCAGGAGAGTGTTAAAAAATTCAACACGAGGCCAGATTTCAAGAGAGAAAATGAAAATCTTCATCCAACAGTGGGATTAATGAAAAAAAATTTCCATGAGCCATTTTGGAGAAAAAAACTTGAAAATGAAATTTATAAAAATCTTTCAAAGCTTATCCTGAAAAGTTATCTTTAGGAGAGAGAAAATCTAAAATAAATTTGTTTTACTGTAGGTGGATGACTACACAAGGCGAATCTTCAAAGAGGAAAATGGCAAAGAAGGTGTAAAGTCCGACTTAAAGGGAGATGAAAGAAAACTTTGGGAGTCCAATCTCGCATATCATTGCAAGACTACCGTGAAGTCCTAAGAGTTTGGCATTATGAAGGCAACGAAGGCACATCGCCATACATCCAACTTACACAAGCCAAATTCAAACTTGAAGACAAATCCACTGGCGAAGTTCATTTGAGCACAAAAATGGCTAGAATCTTGAAGGTGTTACAAAATGAAATTGAATAGCCAAAATTTAGCTAAGTATGGGAAATTCTCCACGGAGAAAGTTCCAATTTCCTCCATTGCGGCGAAAGTACAAGGGAGTTCCTCTCCAAAGGCACGTGAAGGAATTCCAAAGCAATCCAGGAAGAAAGACTTAATAACTTCAAGGCTAAATAGGTGCTCCAAGGCGAGGTGAGAAGAAGAAGCCAAAGTCATCCAAGATCAAAGCACAAAGGATAAAGTCATAGGCAAGGAAAATATTCTAAGGAACAAGACCAAAGTGACCAAGGAAGCATTATCCAAAGATACAGTCAGGTGGAAGGCCTCACATCTTCCAACTAATCAAATTGTTCCAAATCAACATGCAACAACTTTCTATTTCCATTATTGGTCTTATATTTGGTAAAAAGGACAAGGTCCTCGAATGTAATTTTCTCATTGGTCGAGGCACAAACCCAATTAGGGTTTTATTCAGAATCTCCGGTTGATCCTGTAAATTAATTTTGGCCATTGAATTGATCGGGAGCCTAAGGGAATTGAGCCTAACTCCTCATTTGTTAAGGGGAGTACAAGCTAAAAACATGCTGAGATAAGAATTCGTTGTAAGATCACAAAGTAATAAGTAATGCATGCATTATTCCTCGATGGTGATTACTCTTTAGTTTGGAGTTGTCATGGTTCTTATCCCTCATCATAGTTTAGATTTTATTTCATGTATGTTAGGATGAATGCAAGATTTGATAAGTGTTGATTATAGAAATCCTTTGCCCATACTTTCTTTGAATGGATGATTTTCATTCAATGCGTAAAGTTAGCCTGAGCTTTATTGCGGATGCTTAACTTCTGTCTGAATAAATATTGTTTGATTGGAAGGTAGTTATTCATGGCATGAAAATCATAAGCACATTTCCTTGAAGATTGCACTGGCTTTGCGTAGTTGGCGCGATTTCTACGTGGCAAAACAAAGTTTGGTTTCGAGTTTTGCCAAGTCAATACCGTCTCTTGAATTCTTAGGGAGTAGATTAAAACTTGAATCCCAATCTCTTTTTTTCAGTTTGTTTGATCCAAACCCAAAACCATAGAGCTTCATTGTCTAGACCTTCATTGTGAATTGAACAAGCCTAGCATAACTCCCTTTGTGTTACCAGCATATCACATCAACCACAGAGCTCATCCACACCTAACTGAAACATTGGAATTACCGTATGATCTTTCTTGCAGTCTTAGCATACGAGGTAGTTTTTCAAGAGGGGATAGAGTGTCTTTGACACTTTATTCTAGAATGTTTGTTGTGTCATAAAACACGCATCAAACATGACCCAAATTTTGTAATTTCTTTTCTCCCTGATCTTATGAAATGTGCTGTACACTTTTGGGACTACTCATAAAAGAGTTGAATGCTTGAAAGAAGGCTTAAAAGCCTTAATATATACTAGTCGCAGGCTTCTTAAAGTCCAACTCAGGAAATAAAGGGAGTGAACAAGGTCAGCGTGGGCTTTAAGGAAGGGAATTTTAGCTTCTGTACAAGTCTTCAAATCTGCCACACTATGCACTAAGTCTGCCGTACCTCTTTGGGGAATGCCATACCATTCTTCAAGGAAGATTTGGAGATTATAAGGAATGTTGCTTGGGTTGTTTGATGACTGCAAAGAGGTCAGCGAATTTAATATTATTATTTTCTGTTATATGAAATGAGCTGAATGATATTTCTATATTCACAGTTTGCTACAACAGCACAAATATGCACACAAAATTCTAATATTTAATTGGTAATTGTTTATGATATTGTGTTCAAAATAACATTTCATGCAAAATATTTGACAAAATGCTTGCAAAGCAAAATGTGAAAATTCCAAGTTTGGTTTAAATATTTCTGGAGAGGTTATTACATAAAAATAATAAATTATAATATCAAGAAATAAAATATGAAATCTAATATAATTATAAATATAAATATAAAATTTAATCTTATCAAAAGTTAAGGGGCATGTGAAGAATCATGACTATTGAAGGAAAAAGATATATAGGAGACACCAAACAAGGAAAAGTAACTATCATACAGAAAATACATCTTTTAGTATCTGATTATTACTCCTTTGGAGCATCGAACTGAGGTCCATTTAATTTGAGGGAAAAACCTCTCATGGCAGGAATTGAAGAACGGAAATCCACAATTTCTCAAGAGTGATTTCACACACACAAAAATCACCATTTTGCTAAGTTGACTGATCTTCTAGTAGACATTATTAAAAACTTCAAGTTAATAACATTTTCGTTTTATTGGCAAATCTGATTTCTATCTTTAAAAGAGATATTTAATTGTGCAAATTTGAGTAATTATTAGAAATATCAATTGGAAAAAGTATAGTTTCAAATGCATATATTATTGTATAGAAATTAAAAATTAAACTTGATTGGATATTACGAAATATTCCATGTGGGATATTAAAAATTCAAACTGGACATTACAGATGGTATTAAAGCTGGATCTTGCCAGCCTTTGAGTCTTATTTCATATGCAATTTGGTAATAGAGCTAGCAGATCTTATCAAAGATAACTTATTCATTAAATGACAAAATTAGTGATTATGGCAGATAGTGACGGAAAAACTTCTTTGGGGAAAGTTCTTACAGATAAATTTGAAAGAAGATTTGATAAAATGATAGATATGTTGGGTCAAATTCTCCACATGAAGCAAAATAATATGACTGCTTCTAGAAATCAGAGAAAAAAAGTTAATGTGAAGAAATCACAAAGCCCATTGCAAGATGATATTCACACCAATATGCAGATTATAAAAATATTCTTACTGAAATCCAAAAGGCCATGCTTGTCACAAATTTTATGAGTATAAAGGGTGTAAACAGGGTTAACTCAAATTCTGCCAACACTCTTTGTAGTAACCCATCCCCTTGGTTAGTTTGATAGGTGTTCCATTTTATCAAACTACAACATAAGATTGCATGAGTAATAACCAACTTCAAAGGGAATTGCATGCATAATTCTCATAACCAAAGTCTGAACTTTACTTCTCTATATTTGACTGAGATTACAAGTTATGATCAGAAATATATTTCAGACTTATTACAAAATCATACTGTGCTCTGTTTAGAGCTGACATGAAGTAGTTAACACTCAGAAATAAACAGTGGCTAGAGATAAATAACAGCTTTGTCTGAGACAGTATTACAACCCTTACAATCTTAACACAGACTGAAATGTAGTAGCAGATACAAAGATTTATAACAACAAATAATGGATTGACAGCAGATAAATATAAGACAGCAGATACGAATTTATCTCAGACCTGGAAAGAGTGCACCATGGTCTGCTACAAACTCGTGGAGGGTAATAAGCTGCCCAGATTGATAACTGAGACCCACGTCCTCCTCTAGCTTTACTTTGTGCTTCATTTATCAGTGTAGCCGTCCTCCAAAGACACTCAAACTCTTTTTTTCTGATTACTTTCTGAGCCTTAGAACTTAGTACATGGCAATCTGATTATCAACAGCAGTTCTGGAAACGTTTCAGACTCAAGGTTGCACAAGGAAACAATAATAAAGACCAGATTTCTGCCTTCTATTGCAGTTCTGAGATGTCAGTACCAGTCTGAGATGTTCCAGTGAACATACAAACTCCTGTAGTGGCCAGTTAATGCACCCAGTTCCAAGGACTCAGGAACTCTCACGTCCTAGTGCTGGTAAAGAGCAACTGATATCAGAAGTGGCCAAAGAACAATTATGGCAATATAAACTTCAGCGCCCAAACCTCCAAAGGCACCAGCACGACTTACCCTTAGCAACTGTAATGTCCCCACTATTGGAGTGACCTCTTGGTGGTCATATTCTAGCCCATCCAGCATTTCCGTGGGTTAGAAGGCATGATTAGGGAATGATTTTTGGCCAAGCATATCAAATTTTGGTGTTTAGAAATTATCCTTCACCAAGCAAGCATAATGGTGATCTTATTTTAACATTATCTCATGGCACACAAGGAGGACAAGCAAGCAAGGAGGAGATTCAACCTCATCAAATCTGATTAGTTTCTAGAAGCTTCCCCTTCCTATGGCGGTTTAGGTGACTTAAGGGAGAAGCTACCTTAAATTAATATTAAATCTGATCTCTTCCTTGGGGTGGCTGCAAGAAGCTTCCAAGATAGTATTTTATAATCTCCAAAAGGCAAAAAGGCAATCAGATTCTTCTAGAAGGATTGGGGAAACTTAGCCTTGAAGCAAAAGTAATTGAATATTTTAAAAGAAGAAAATCTGATCTTCTTGGGGGACAACTTGAGTAGTGCCTTAACCTTGAAGCAATGAGAATTAGAATCTTCTAGAAAGGTTAGAAGATGTTTCTAGAAGAACTAGAATCTTCTAGAAAGGTTACTAGATGCTTCTAGAAGAACTAGAATCTTCTAGAAGGGTTAGAAGATGTTTCTAGAAAGGTTACTAGATGTTTCTAGAAGAACTAGAATCTTCTAGAAAGGTTACTAGATGTTTCTAGAAGTACTAGAATCTTCTAGAAGGGGCAGAACCTTCTAGAAACCAGACCCTAGGGTGGCCTTGCCTTAAGGTCTTATTTAAAGGAGGTTGGGGTAAATGGGAAGACATGCTTAGTTTATGCTTGGTTAATGTATTCTCTTCGAGAATTCAGAGAAGCTTTGGCTTTTCAGCAGGTTTGAGGACGGAAACCCTCGAGCTTGGAGACAATGGACGGAAACCTATTGTCTGTTGGAGATATTATTCAGATATCTCACTTGTGCTTCAGTCAAGTTATTTCTGAGGGGTTGTCAGATTTGCAGTAGCTGTTGTATTGCTGCAAAAAATAATTGTATCCGTAAGTTGCCATAGCTGATGTATTATTGCAACTATTTATGAATAAATGCAAAAGCTGGATTATTTTTGCAGTTTATTATTGTGCTGGAATTTCATATCTTTAGAATAGATTCTACAAAAGTTTTTATTTTAAATCTGAAAATTTAGGGCAGGAAATTGGGGGTTTTGAGTCAGATCTAGTTTGGCTCATTATAATAGTAGATGGTCACGTCCATGGAATGAATGAACAGAAGCTTCAAATAAACCATCACGGCACGCCCTACAGTGACTCTCATACTCAGAAATATCTCTGCAACAAGTTCCCACATCCAACTCATAATGGAAACAGCAGCCACAATCCTCACGTCCAACTAATTTGTCAGAAACCCACAAGCCAACAACAAAGCCCTAGCATTGTAGCAACGGTACTGTAGCACGACATTGTAGAGATGGTACTATAGCATGGTACTGTAGCCTGCTTTAAGAAATCATAAAATCTACAAAATCTTCATGAATTAAACTCCATTCATACCTACAAATATTTTCCGCTCAATTTGTAACTCTGAATGAGCTACACCGAATTAACCAGGGAGGATCTTACACCACTGTAGCTAATCTACTCCAAGAGGGTTTTCGTCCTCAAGAAGGTTGAGATGAACCAAGTTTGATCTCCTCAACCACAAGGGTCTCGAAAAGAGAAATAGAATAATCCAACATAACCAAATGAACTCTCAAAACCTCCTTTTTACTTTTCCCACCAAACTCTTCGAAGGCTTCTAATTTAAAATTCACTTTTTAATTAAAATACCCTTTTATTTTGAAAAATGACCTTTTCATTAAAATAATCATATTTTAACATGCAAGGTCCTTGTTTTATGCATCCATGATTTGAAGCATCTCATCCCAATTCCGACAGGCTATAATACTAAGGGCCTATTAAAATATTTTAATTAATTTTTAGCAACCTTAGTAATTTAATTTAATTAAAATATAACCATTAATACACTGTATTTGTAGAAATTGTTGGAATGCATCGGAATTGGAAATTAACTGCACAGGAGTGTTCTTGATGAAGAATAAAGATGAATGGAGTCGACTGGGTGACTTATTGCAATGAAATAACTTACACAATAGAAGAATATGTTGCAAATACTGAATAATAACCGAGAATAACAAGCCACTTCGAGGGGGCAAACCTCCAAATATCTCCAATGAGAACACAAGTCACAATCTGATAATGAAATAAGACTCACAACCTCCTATATATACCTATTGATGCCTAGGATACCACCCAAGCCAACTTAGATAACCGTATATAAGCCCTAGGCCGACTTGATCAACTAAATAACAATACAATAATGATAATATGACTTAATTAGGAGTTAAGATAGCCACAAGCCAACTATTCATTACCCGATGTACTCTAATATTAAGGGCGTAGCATGCCCCCCCTCTTCAAATAAGCATTGTCCTCAATGCTAGGCAATTTTGGATGCTTTTGAATGAACTCCTCATCCTCCCATGTGGCATCTTCAATTGGTAAATTCTTCCATTGGATGAGATATTGAGTGAGTGTTCTGGTCCTTAGCTTCCTTGTGCGTTTTTGAAGAATACATTTTGGTTCCAATATGATTCTTCCTTCATCAAGCTCTGCTAATATTATCTGAGTAGGGATATTATTCCCAATTACCTTCTTCAAACAAGAAACATGAAAAACTGGATGTATCTTTGTTGTTGATGGTTGTGTTCCACAACATTTCAGGGACAGGGACGAGGGGATGGCAGGGGATGCATTTCAGGGATGATAATTCAAGGGCCGATTTTTGGGGATGGCAAGGGGATGGTGATATAGGAATATATATATGTATGAATTTTTAAAATATATTATATATAGAGAGAGAAAGAGAGGAATTTGTAATATCAAATATGTGCAACAATATTATTAAAATTATATTTAGTAATTATTTAATTAATGCTCAATCACTTGTAACGTATGCAACGCCTATATATATATAATCACATATATATGTATGAATTTTTAAAAATATATTATATATAGAGAGAGAAAGAGAGGAATTTGTAATATCAAATATGTGCAACAATATTATTAAAATTATATTTAGTAATTATTTAATTAATGCTCAATCACTTGTAATGTATGTAACGCCTATATTTTAGCTATCGTTAAATTTGTTTATGTTTTCTGTTTCTTTGATGTTTCTATTCTAGATTATGGAAACATTCTCTTTGTATTCTATAAATGAAGCATTCGCTTCTTGTCAATATATCGAATATTTGAAATCTCAATCTGTTTCATTTCGTTATATGGTATCAGAGTAGGAATTTGTCTTTTTTGGTGCTATTTCTTGTCTTTGAAGAGCTTGTGCAAATTGCATTCTATTGTTTTATGATCGTGTGATTTTCTTGAGTTATCTTCTTTTGCAAAAATTGTGATTGAGTTTACTGGTGTCGGATTTTTTCAAAAATCTTCACGCAACCTCGAGTTTACTGGTGTCGGAGTTTACTCCATTTTTTCTCTTGGCGTGCGATTTTTGTTTGCACACAGACGAATTTGTTGGCGCCATTTTATGGTGCTATCTCTAGTTGCTCACAATTTTTGAAGGGTCTCTCTCTCACGCGTTTCTTGTGAAGTTTATTTGGTGAAGTTTTTCTCGTGATTGTGTTTTTTTTTTGGGCACAATTTCTTTCCGCTAGTTTTCTGTTGCTTGTGATTTTGTTGAAGCGCTTCTTTGATCATTAGAAGTCGACTCTATTTTTGCCTCCCACGTTTGGAATACCGATATCTTTTGTCTCCTTTTCTGGGCGCTATTTGTTTGCATGAAGATTCTGAGCGATCTTCGACTCATTCATAGGCCGTCGGCTTTTTTGTTTCTCCCCTTCACAAGTCATGCGTAGGTCATTGCTCCTTGATGCGATTGTTCATATATCGTTGTCTCTACATTTCTGGAGCTGTTGCGGATCTCTGCATTTGGGAATCTTCTCTTCATTACGTATTTTTGGTACCCGTGATTTCTTCTGGCGTGACTATCTATTGTTGGTGGGCCCCTCTACTCTCAATTTCGAGTTTATCCTTTGCCTTTCGTGCGACCTCGGGATTTGTGTCATTGAGGCATTCTATACCTCTTTTCTGTTAGTTTATGTCTATGCAAGATGGCCTTGTCACACATCATGCTCAAGGGTAGTCAAAAGTTCAACTGCCGTAACTACAACACCTGGAAGCAGCACATGATGACAATTTTCAAATATCAATGTCTTGACTAGAATATTCTAGGTAAAAATACACGACCTGCATCGGGTGATAAAGACCAAGGAAAGTTTGATACGCAAAATCATGAAGCGGTGATGCTCATTAAACTGTCTGTCACCGATGATCAGTTGCCTCAGGTTTTGTTTGGTAAATCAGTGAAGGAGATTTGGGATCATCTGAAGGATCTTCATGAAACATCTGACAAGAGCTGTGCGTTCTTTATGAAGAGCATGTTGTTTTCCATCATGATGGATGACAAGGCAACATTGCAAGCGCACTTGACCAAGATCAAGGACATCCGAGATCAGCTTGAGGCGATTGGTCGGAAAATGGAGGAAGAAGATATGGTAGTCATCACTTTGAAAAGTCTACCAAAATCTTATGAGCATTTTATCGAGACTCTCAACATTACTTCAGCTAATGTTAATTTGAGGTTTTTAGATTTTTGCACCATACTTCTGCAACAAGATCATTGGAAACAATAGTTCGGTAGTGGTGCTAGTTCATTCTCCACAGAGCAGGCATTTCCTGCTAGGACCTTTGAGAAGAACAAGGGCAAAAATCAGCCCTCTCAGTAGTCCAGTCAAGTGCAATCTTCCGATTCTTCCAAGAAGAAGAATATTTAGTGCAACTATTGTCACAAGTTTGGTCATGTGAAGAAAGATTGCCGGAAATGCTTTGCTTCTAAACAGAACAAGCAAGGAGAGTCTAAGCCTAAAGCCAATGTTGCAGAGCACACTGAGCAAAAGGAGTTTGCGTTCTATGCCTTCATGGCCAAGAGTCCAACAGATCCTGTGAAATCTTCTGCTTGGTACATTGATTTAGTTGCTTCTCAACATTTCACTCATTGCCAGGATTGGTTCATTGAGTACACACCCTTCAGAGACTATTATCTTTGGAGGAGGTGAGGAGTATATTGTTGTCGGAAAGGGCGATTTGCAGATTCATTCTGGTGGGAGAAATTTGATTTTTCTTGATGTATACTTCGTCCCTGACATGGAGCTGAATCTACTTTCTGTTAGTCAGATTATGACATACTCTCCTTAGCTGGATATTGTTTTCAGTATGCACACATGCAACATTGTTGATAGAGAGACACACACTACAGTCGTTCAGGGACTTCAGGATAATGGTCTATATAGACTTGTTGATTCTAGTGATTCTCAAGAGCACGCTATGGCAGCCAGGAGTACTTCCATTAGCAGCCTTTGGCATCAACGTTATGGGCACTTGAACATGCAGTATCTCTCTTAGCTCTCTCGAGATGATTTGGTTGGTGGCCTACCTGCAATTCGGACTCATAATCATGGAGAATGCGAGGTTTGTCAGGCTGGAAAGCAACACCGAACTCCATTCTTAGATGGTGACTCATGGCGAGCTTCCAAGGTATTACAGTTGGTTCACGCTGATTTATGTGGTCCAAAGAATACTCCTTTAGTCACTGGTTGCAGGTATTTTTTATTATTTGTTGATGATTTCAGCAGAAAAATGTGGGTGTATTTTTTGAAAAACAAGTCAGATGTGTTTGGTGTATTTCAGCAGTATAAGGCCTTAGTTGAAAGAGGCTGGTTCACCTATAGTCACTCTTAGGTCTGATAATGGGGGGAATTTTGTTCTTTTGATTTCTCCACTTTCTGTTTTGCAAATGGCATTAAGTGCCACTTTACCACACTATACACCTCACAACAGAGTGGTGTAGTTGAACATAGGAACTGCACCATCACTGAAATGGTTCGTTCTATGTTGGAGCATAGACATGTTCCTAAGAAATTCTGGGCTGAAGTAGTTTATACTGCTGTTTATCTTCTTAACCGTTCTCCAACTCATGCGGTTAAGAAGATGACTTCTGAAGAAGCTTGGTCTAGACAAAAGCCTAAAATGAGCCACTTGAAATTTTTTGGCTCTACAACTCACGTCTGGATTTTGGATGCCAAGTGCACTAAGTTGGATTCCAAAAGCCATAAACTCATGTTCACTGGCTACAGTGAGAATCATAAAGCATACAGGTTGATTGATGTAGATATAGATCGTCTCATCTTCAGTTGTGATGTTGTGGTTGATGAAACCACTGTGCCTTTCTTTCAGTCTTCTATTTCTGTGCATCCCAAGGATTAGCCTCCGACAACTTTTGAATTGGGTGTTTGTCTTCCCCTAGCTACACATGATGGGAGGGATTCTGCAGTTGAGTAGCCACCTCAGCAGAATATTCCACCACCCGCCCCTCCTTAGGACAATCTAGATCCCCTTCCAGATAATTTGGTTCCAGCTGATCCAACTGATGTTGTTCCTCCTAATTCAGATATTGGTCCTTCAACTCTCTGGCCTAAATGGTATGCCAAGACCATTAGCGATCTTCATGATGATGAGTTGATCAAGGGTAGAACAGCTCGAAAGAAGAGCAAGCAACAACATACAGTTAATTTTGCTCTCATGGCCAATTTGCACAACATCTATGAGCCTCAAACATATTTCGAGGCTAAAGGCATCCTTGAGTGGGAATAGGCTATGGAAGCTGAACATCATAGCCTTTTGAAGAATAGCACTTGGGTGCTTTTTGATCTTCCACCTGGGAAGAAGCCCATTGGTTGCAAATGGGTGTATAAAACTAAGTATAAGGTTGACGTAACCCTTAACAAGTACAAGGCTCGGTTAGTAGCCAAAGGGTTCTCACAAACAGAGGGCATTGGCTATGAGGAGACTTTTGCTCCTACAGCCAAAATGAGTACTATTCAGTTTGTCCTTCGCTATAGTAGCCCAGTTTGGTTGGAAAGTCCATCAAATGGATGTCAAGAGTGTGTTTCTCAATGGTGATCTACATGAAGAAGTCTATATGGCTTAGCCTCCCGGTTTCAAGGTTCTTGGTAAAGAACATCAAGTTTGTAGACTTGTGAAAGCACCCTATGGCCTTAAATAGGCTCTACGGGCATGGTACATGAAAATTGATAATTACCTTATTGATCATGGTTTTTGGAGGAGCCCTTATTCAAATTTGTATGTCAAAGGTTCTGGTGATGATATTCTTGTGCTTGTTGTCTATGTTGATGACCTTATCATTACTGGCAGCTCAAAACATTTGATTGAGGAGATAAAATACAATCTCAGTCAATCATTTGACATGACAGATTTGGGACTTCTTCATTATTGTCTCAGTGTTGAGTTTTGGCAGACAACTGACAACATCTTCATTTCTAAATCCAAGTATGCTTGTAGTTTGCTTGATAAGTTCAGGATGAGTGATTGCAAACTTGCATCAACACCTATGGAGAAAGGGCTCAAACTATTAGCAAAATCAGATTCACCAGTGGAAAATGAGTCCGCATTTAGGCAACTAGTACGCAGCCTCATTTACCTCATTGCTACTAGACTTGATCTCAGTTTTGTAATGAACTACATCTCTTGCTTCATGATAGCCCCTAAGTAAAACATTGGGTTGCAGCAAAGCCTGTGCCGCGATATGTGAAAGGCACTTCCGACTTTGGCATTTTGCATGGAAGGACCAAAGATCTAGGCTAATTGGCTATACAAACTCAAACTGGGTAGGTTCTGTGGATGACATAAAGTCTACTTTAGGGTATGTATTCAGTTTGGGTATAGGTGCAGTTACGTGGACCAACAAGAAGCAATAGGCAGTGGCTCTTTCCTTGACTGAAGCTAAATATCGAGGAACTGTTAAAGCAACTTGTGAGGCAGTTTGGCTTCGAAGGGTGCTTTCGGACGTGCAAATGTCTCAAGTAGGGCCTTCTCCCTTGTACTGTGACAATCAAGGGGTGCTCAAACTCGCCAAAAATCTAGTTTTCCACAAAAGGACAAAGCATGTTGAACTTCATTGTCATTTCATTCGCATGCATGTCGAAGATGGATTAGTGGTATTGCAGTATGTTCCGATTGAGGATCAGACTGTTGATATTCTCACCAAGTCTTTGAGCCTGGATAAGTTTGTCAAATTCAGGGGGCATCTTGGTGTAGTTGATAGATTGAGCATTAAGGTAGGGTATTGAAATTATATTTAATAATTATTTAATTAATATAATCCGCAATATACGCTATATTTTAGAGCATCATTAAAATTTGTTTCCATTTCTGTTTCTCAAATATTTCTATATAGTTATGGAAACATCCTCTTTATGATCTATAAATGAAGCATTAGCTCTTTGATAATATCAAATGAAATCTCGAAATCTGTTTGGTACAAATAAACGGCAGTATGTTGCGCCAGATAAAGAAATTGGTAACAATATGGCAATGGTATATCCGGCGATTGGTATGGCTTATCGATGCGATTATGGCGATATAAAGAGACAGTACTGCTTGTATAAAACTTGATTTTTTGTTCAAGTTTTAAAACTAAAGGTAAATAACTCAAAGACCAAAGTCTCAAACATTAAAGCTTAAATACAACAATCTGTCAATCTATGACACTATGCCTCATTTAGGCTATCAATATCAAAAGCATTATCATTGCCACTGTCACTCTCTGCTTGAAGTGGATCATCCAAAGGAAGACCAACCATTCTCGATTGCACCTCCTCTTCATCAATCTGCCTAACATCTTCAAGATCAACATCCCAACGTGTTGTTGGAGTCTGTGGATACTCAGTAGTCTGTCGATCTTGAAGTCTCAAGGCATTGTGAATTGCAACTAGTTTTTTTGCTTATTTTGATGTAAGCCTATTCCTCTTAATTGAGTGGGTGAAGCCATAGGTGGACCAATTCCTCTTTGCAAGAAAGGAACTAGCAATCTGTGAGAGTAATCGAATAGCAAGTTGCTTCAACTCTGGTGTGTCCTTCCCATGAAACTTCCACCATTCAATGGGTTTTCTTTTGTGCAATAGTGGCTCTATTTGTCCTAGCCTCTGGTTTGCTGAATGTAGGTCCTTGAAGATCGAAAAATTGAAGCCACTGCTCTCGAAGTATGGTTGCCTCCTTAGTGCTTTACATTTTACGAAGGGCTGCCATAAGCCCCTCCATTACCTCATCATCCTTAGAAGGAAGTATTCAGCCAGGTCTAGGTGCACACCATTTCAAAATAAGAGCATAGGCAGCCATATGAAGAGGGTGTTCATTGTGTTCCACCTCTTTGTGACAATAGGCCTAACATGCTCCTCATAGAATTGCAATCCAGGATCCTTGTCACGAATTGCTTTCTTCATTTGATCAAGCATGCTATCAAAAGTCTCATAAATCTCTCCAAGGCTAGGAGAGTCTGTATCCGCATACTTGATTACCCCCACAATAGGTGATATGATAGTGCAAATGTATCTGCAAGCAACATTATGACATGGACACTATTAGCACTAATAATGAAAATAAAATTTCTAAAATAAAATATTAAAAACTTAAAACTAAAAACTAAAAAGTAAATCAAAGTAGTTAGTACATACTCAAACAAATTTTCTCACTTGATATTGGACCACCAACTGTCATTAAGCACACTTTCTCTCACCACCTTCCCTTCTTCTGTCTTTGATTGAGCCCACTTTTTCCACTCTCCACAAACCACCATGGATTGTAGAGCATTTTGCACCTCCAACATCCTCTCCAACAATATAAAATAGCTAGCATATCTCGTCTCAATTGGTTTGAGGAATTCTTTCTTTGCATAAGACCGAAATATTGCAAGTGAAGTGTGATGATTACATAAAAACATTTGTATGTCTCTAGCTTCGACCACTACTACCTTCACCCAATCTATTTTTCCAATGTCTTTCAAAGCATTATTCAAGGCATGTACGCAACATGGAGTCTAAAAAATATGTCTATAATCACTCTCAATCATCAAACCAACTAGCTTGGGCTGAATTTGTCACAACTTGCACAACATTAGAAGATCCAACCTCCTCTATGGCCTCCGTCAAAATGGCAAACTGGAAATCAACATCCTTGCGTTCCTAGAACAATCAATAGCTCTAGGAAAGTATGAACCAACATGGCATGTAACAATAATATTAATGAGAGGCCGATGCCGAATATCAGTCCACCCATCCATGACAATGGAACAATCAGTCCTAATCCATGTTTGTCTCATCTCCTCCATCAACATGTTCACCTTTGAATATTGTTTGTCAAGGAGGGAGGTACACAATCTATGTTCTCCAGGGGGGCATAAGAGGGTCCAATTGCTTGGGCATCTCTCAACATAGCTTTAAAATAAGGTGACCTTGCCAAATGAAATGGAATAGCATGGGCATAAAAAAATTGGCCATTGAATCATCAACTTGCTCACGTTTTTGCACATTCATTAACCCTATCATTGTAATTTTTTCATCTGCCTTCCTCTTCCCTTTTTAACAACTCTCTCCAACTGATACATTGGAATAGTCACACTAATCACTAGATTCCCGTTTCTTATTATAGAATTCGTTACCCCCGTCTCCTTACTTGTTGATGTGTGTTTTATCATCCACCAAACATTCAGAATAAAAATGTCCAAAGACACTCTATCCTCTCTTGAAAAACCACCGCATAGGCGATTCCAAGGTTTCTTTAGTCGGGTCTCGACGTGTGGATAAGCTCAATGGTCGTTGTGATAATGCTGGTAATAAACAAGGGGACTTACGTAGAAAGTCTGCACAAGTTCGGGACTTAGGAAATTTATCTTTAAAGGCTCTCAATTAGGACTTTCAATTGTGGATCTCAAAAAAAATGGCAAAAAGAATAGGGTTCAGAGAATCTAGTCTAAGCCTAAGAACTCAAGAGACAGTAAAGACTTGGTGAAGAGTGAAGAGGAATAAACCACATTTTGTTTCGCCTCCTGTTGGACAACATACGCAAAATGGGTGCAATCTTCAAGGGGTTTGTGAGAATAATTTTCACACCTCGAATGAGGTTGAAGTTAAGCTTCCACGTTTAAGAGCTCAGGCTAACTTTACAAATCGAATGCAAATCATCCATTCGAAAAAAGTATGAGCTACACTTCACCATTGAATCAATACGATCAATCTCTCATTCAATTAACAACTTTTCAAAGCAAATTCTACTTAATCTAACTTTAACTCTAATCTATGGCGGAAGATAATATGTAACCTCGCTTACTATTCAACAATAAGAAGTTATTCAAGGCAAATCATGCTCAAGAGCTTTTATCATTCAAAATAGTCTCAATGCGACAATATACATAATCTATCTCCACACAAAATGAAAATGAGAGAGCACTAGTTTATATAGAGCTCCAAAAGTAAGAAATAGGCCGAAGTTTAAACTAAGTTAAGCGGCCCGGTTATTCAACCCAAACCTAATTAGGTTTCCCCACCCAAAACAACAAATTTAACCATCGGAAACTATGAGGAAAAGGAAGTGGCGTTCGGCTATAATCAAAGGAGAAGTCCTTATCCATTTGAGTGGCATTGTGCTTGGCGAATCTGGACACTACGGCAATGACTTCGTCCATCGTGACAGGAGGTAACATGCTGATTCGGAATTCTAGTCCGTCCAACTTCTCGGCGCATCTAGCAAAGGTACCTTCCCAATCTGTCTCCTGCTTCTCAAAATCTTTCCGAATGGATGAGAGTCTTGCCACTCTCGCAAAGTCCTGCTTCGAAAATGGTCCAGCGGTCGGGAAGAAAGTTTCTTGAACTTTTTGCTTCAGTCTCTCTAACTGCATGTCGTTCTCCCGGATGACTTCACGGTCGAACACATCTGTAGTTATCATGCACATCTTCTCCTGGATTTTCCTGACCTGTTCTTCAATTCCAAGCCCATCGATTCTCGCCTTCTCCAATACTTCTTCTCTTATTGCCACTGCCCAAAACCAGTGATGAAAATCATATGCTGCCCCTGCAGCAATCACCTTTTTATCAACTAACTCCTCCCTCGGAGTGCTTTTCAAAATTCTAAGGCTCGGAATAAGCCTTTCTTGCATATCCGGGATACCATCCCATGTCTCTGCCATATCCATCAACCTAGAAAGAAACGAAGAGGTTCGTCCATAAGCAAGCGCCAACCTCTCCATGAACAAGGCATCTTCCATGCCTTCACCTGCCATCCAGTCTTGCGCTTCCCTGGCTGTCACCATTCCATGCTCAACTTCCTGAGTCATCTCCTGTGATGAGTTGAGGAGAGGAGGAACAGTTGCATTGCCTTGATCTAGCGGCTGGGTCAAATGCTGGATATATTCTTTGAGACGTTTGACCTCATTCTTATATTCCTTCTTCTTGGCCACTTCTTTTTCCAGTCTCGCTTTGATGGTCGAGACGGAATTATCTAACTCTTCAACTTCCTGACCTTTCGAGGTCGGACCAAGGTCAACAGTGGTGATAGCATACTCCTGCGGAGTGATTTCGTCCTGTGGCTTATCCACTGTAGGTACTGCAATGTGCACGGAACGGTTGCCTGTCTCGTTCCTCTGGATGGTGGAAAACTTCTTGGCGGGCTTCTTGGTAGCAACTTGTTCTAATCTTGCCAAGAAATCGGCAGTATCGTCCTCTTCTTCCTGTTGAGCCTCAGCAGGCACCTGGACTTTCATCCTTTCTAATAGCCAGTCTGGAATGGTTGACTGTTCAATGCCATCCTCGACCTGAACCTCGTCCTCGTTTGGAACATCCATGACTCCCCTGAGGGCGGAAATCATCCCTTCCTTTAAGTCATTATCCTGGACTTCCACTTCATTGTCTGAACCTAAAATCTCTGTGCCTGTTGGTGATGCAGGCTCTTCATCATCTAATTGGATAGGTTCATTGTTCACTTCCTGAGCTGCAAGAGGTTCAAGCATCTCAACCAAGGAGTCGTCTATATTAGCCACCAAATGGTCAACATTCCTGGACGCCGCTGACCGAGAAGGTCCTCCTTTATGCTTCTTGGAAACAGGTTCTGCACTTGGCACTATTTCTTTTCTTTTCTCTCCGATACCGGCCATGTCTTGATGGGATGCCCCAGCATTAGAGGAATATGACTCTGATTCGCTCAACAGATCATATGTGAGCGTGATTCCTTTTTGTCTCAATTCCTGAACATGATCATCAACCCACCACTGAGAATATTTCGTCACTGGCCTCATTAGGGTGGCTAGGTCTGCGTGCTCTGGCTCTAACCACTTCACTGGAGGGAGAGGTCGGCTTTCCTCAAAGCGAGGTTGGACATGGTTTCCATCGTCTTGTAGCTGGTCAGGCACTCGACAGAACTCGATTGTTCTCATGAAATCCACGGACATCCTGGACCACATCTTCCGTCTGATCTCGTATTCATCGGCAGCATTTGCCCAATACTCCTCCAGTTCCGTTCTGTGCTTATATCTTCTTCCTTCCACTGTCCGGATGTTATGATGTGGGTCATAATTGACCCTGGACTTGTATGCCGTGAAAGGGTACCATTGGATCTCCAACCGTGCACTCTCAGCTGCTTGGGCGGATGGGCAGTACTCTAGCATGTTTCCTATGAAGAAAGGGAATGTGACAGACGCTTTCTTGGTCGGCCTCTGAATATTCTGGTACTCTTCTAATTGTCTCAAAACCTCGAGCAATACCATCCGATTAGTCGGATAGATAGGCAATTTATAGGGATTTCCAGTAAATCCCTGGATCCTGATATATGTGAATTTCGGGAATTGGATGAACCAAGACCCGTATTTGCTGATAAGGCTTTTTGCTTCATGGCTCAGCCTTTGATGTATTCCTCCTTGGAGCTTTCTGGTGATATGCATTAGGAATGCATCATGCACCCTCCTGAAGTGAGTCTTTTCTTTCAATTGGAGCTGAGGATAGCAGTCGTAAGGCCTGAGCTCGTTTTCTCCATTGCCAATTCTGCCTTTGCAGATCAATCCAGGATATCTGTATGATCTGGCCAATAGGTATATCACATATGAACTCATGTGAAAAGACTTAGTCTTTTCAAGGTTGATTAGTTGCTCGTGAAGGTTGTCACTTATCATCCGTGACCAGTTAAACATCTTGACTCCGGAGGTGACCTCGTCGATGAAGTAGTACATCCAGCTCTCAAAGAAGGCGCCTTGCGGATTGCCTGCGATCCTGTTCAGCATCAGCACGATATCTCCAAAATCTTCCTTGAAATCCGTGCGGCGAGGTCTCTTGGGCATCTTCTTGATTGATGGCTTTGGCTTGTCCATCCATACCTTGTTGACTGTGGTGGCGCACAAATCTGCCTTGCTGTCATATAGCATTTTGGTTTCTTCTTTGGTCTTATAGACCGTTCTTGAATGCTCAGGGATGCCAAAGGTTTCTTGGATTACAACTTCATTCAAATGTGCCAAGACTCGTCCGTCAGGGGCGATGATCTGTCTCTTTTGAGCATCATAATGGCGAGCACATTCCACCATTAACTCAGCACAATCCATGGCCGGTGGGAATCCAGCTGCTTGGAAGATCCCGTTTCTGACCATTCTTATGGCTATTGCTGTGGGAAGTCCCTTCTGACCGTATACTCTTTGCTTGAATTCGTCAAAATCCACATGTCCGAGGTCAGTATCTACAACATTCTTCCACTTTGAGATGACCTTGGTCTCCTTTTGGGCACCCTTGTTGGCGAACTTCATTTTCAGCTTCCTGGATAATCTGTCTGCCGTGTCCGTCAACCTGCAGTCATAAAATTAACATTAATAAAAAGACTTTTAAAATAGTTTAAACCTCGTGCCTTGGATTCGAAAAAAATAATAACTTTCAGCTGTTCAAATAATTAAAATATTGCGAAAAAGCAAGCTGAAAGTGACTTTGATGGAGTTGAAAATTCTTGCCAGAACTTCGTCAAGAGGAAAGGGCATAAAAAGATAGCAAATTTAATTAACCAATCCTCAAACCTCAGTGAAGGATCGTCAAATGTAAATCAGATTTAAAAATCTGATTTTTTTGAAAAGTGCGCCCCTCTTCAAGAAGAATTCAGCTTTGAAAATTTTCTTTTTCTTTTCCCGCGAAAAATTCCTCAGCATAACACTGTTTCTCCTTCTGGACAATTCGACTTTGCCTATTGATGAATTGATTGCCTGACGATTTCGAGAAAGATCAAATTTCTCTTTAGCTGTGTGTAGAAAAATGAGTTGCTGAAACTCATTATAATGCTGAAAGATTGAATTCGATTTAGCAACTGCCATCTTTCTTCTCGATCCTCGATTTGTTTTCATTTTCCAAACAGGCAACTTTCCTTTTATTTTCCGACAAGGCTCAGTCTCGAACTTATCCGGACAAATCTCCTTGATCTTCAAAAAATTCGATTTTTTCATTTAATGCTTATCTTTGATTTTTCGAATTTTTAAATAAACGTTAAATTTTTTAATTAAATTCGTGATGAATTTAATTTTTCTCGCTGGATTTCATCTTTGCCTGGCATACTTCATTTTCTTCCGATTCGTGTCTGGCAAATTTGATTCCGTCCAAGGTATTTTTAAATTCCAAATAGTTGAGAATTAATTATTAAAATATTAAAATATTTTAATTAATTCCAACCCGTTCGTCTTGGACCCATGGCTATCTCGATTGTTCTTCCGTTTTTCTTGGCTGAG
The DNA here is from genome assembly GCA_007258455.2 of Sequoia sempervirens. NCBI lineage: Eukaryota > Viridiplantae > Streptophyta > Pinopsida > Cupressales > Cupressaceae > Sequoia > Sequoia sempervirens. Next base: position 1,872 of record VDFB02377188.1, on the reverse strand, counting down.
AGTGTATTTTCCGATTTCGTCCTTAATTTCGTCTAGCCAAACCAAAATTCAAGCCATTCCGTCAAAGATTTCATTGCCAGATCCTCATTTTTCTTTGCCGAAGCGAGATTTTAAGCTTCTTTTGCTCTGCCAAAGTCAAATATTTCCTTGCTCGGTCGAATTTTTTCTAGGCAATATCCTTGTCCGAATGTCTTTGCCGGTTGAATTTTCCTGACATCTGACATATTCTTCATCCTTTTGGTCAAGGGCGATCCTTCCTTTCCTTTTACCTCGTGCATTTTTCTTCGGTCGAAGTTGGCAATTTCTCAACATTTTTCTCCCCATGCCAGAGCCAAATTTACCTCTTTTCCTTCCTTCGAGGTTAGGCGCATTCGCGTTTATTCTTTTGCCCATCTGATGATATTCTTTTAGCCGCGTGCCCTTTTCAAGCGAACGTCTCAGTATGTCTGGATGTCTAGCCAACGTCTTCATTTCTCATCCATTAGCCTCTATACTTAGGCGAATTTTAGAACTTTCTTTGGATTTGGCCTTGACACTTAGCCAAAAAAAAAAATCTTGCCATCTTATCATCTTGGGCGGACTTCCTTGTCATCTTGGACGGACGTCATGGATGTCTTTGCTATTTTACCAACTTCTTCCAAGTGCATGGTGGACATCCTTCCTCTTTGGATATGCATCTTAGACGTCCCTCTTTTCTAGGGCGAATTCCCTTGATGTCTTAGCACTTATTCTCATCGTTTTATCCTTTGGAAATGATATAATGTTTGGCCAAAAATTATCCTTCCACCTTTTTAGGCTTTCACACTTAGCATATTTCGAAATTTCCCTCTTGGTAGGCATCAACACTTAATGAAATTTTAATTTTCCTCTACTTTATAAGTCTAGGCGGACTTTATTTGACCTTCAGCCAAGTCCCACTTTTCAAGGGCGGACTTGCTTAACATTTTGGACGAGCTTCTAAGCATAGGGCGGACTTTGTGACCTTTTTGGATGTGCATTTTAGTGCTGGGCGGACTTCAAGGGTCATTAGGATGTGCATTTGGCATATGGCGGACTTTGTCAAGACTTTGGACATACCTTCAAGCTTAAGGCGGACTTTCAAGGGGTCTAGGATGGAGATGGCGGACTTTGAAGGGGTCAAGGACGAACCTCAAGATGCAAGGCGGACTTTGAAGCATGCATGGACATGCATCTTAAGCTTAAGGCGGACTTTGAAGCTCCTTTGGACATCCTTCTTTGCTGCTGGCGAACTTTCATGATCTTCTCTTAAGCATCTTCCTTCATCCTTCTTCTTGAAGAGATTTTCTTCATGAACTCCACCATTTTTGAACTGATTTTCATGATTTCACCTTCAGATCTGATCGATCTTGACTGGTTTTCCAGATTTTTGAACGTTTTTTTGAACTTTTCTTGCAAATTTTTCAAATTTTTCAAATTTTTACTTTTGATTTTATGAGAGTTCTGGTGAGTTTTTCGGACTTCTGAGTGCGTTTTCAGAACTCGGGACCCTTCTAAAAATAGAAACTTTCCAAAAATAGAAACTTTCTAAAAATAGAAAAAGCAACCCTAAAAAATAGGGAACCCTGTTTGGTCCAAAATGCCAAAAATGAAAAATCGAAAAAGCAACTTTTCCTAAAAAATAGGAAGTGTCAGAATTGGCCGAATTCACAGTCGATCTTCGTCTCTTGGGCCTTCTGAGCGCTCCCATGACGTCTACGCACTGATTCAAACATGAATTAATGACTTGGTTCGGGTAACCCTCGACGAACTAACTGGAAACTCTAAGCAAAGTGATCTCTCGTAACCGCTGCAAGGAGACAAAACCCTAAAAACTAGCAGGCAACTGGGGGTCCCCATCAGCGATGGGGCGAT
>VDFB02377186.1:0-30858 GCA_007258455.2 Sequoia sempervirens | reverse complement strand
GATTGAGACTTGAGAGGGATAGAGAGTTATTGAGTTAGGGTGGGAAAATGACTTGAAAATGGGAGAGTGATTGGTAGGGATGAGACCTAAGAGATATAAAAATACCAAAGGGGGAGAGAGAGATAGTGGGAGATGGGGTTGGAGTGAAATAGAATTTTCTAGGTAGGGTGGGAGGTACGTGAGACCTGACAGAGAGGGATTTTAAGAGAGGGGATTGGAGTGATATATATTTGTCGAGGTAGGGTGCTAGGTATGTGAGAAATAATAGAGAGGGAGTGAGAGAGGGGATTGTAGTGAGATAGAATTGTCTAGGTAGCATGGGAGGGAGTGAGACTTGAGAGAGAGAAAGACCTAAGAGGGAGAGATATTTATTCAGTTAGGGTGGGGGGAAAACCTATGATAGGGAGTGGGAAGAGAGGGAGTGGGAGATAAAGGGATGGGAGACATAAACCCTCAACCCTAAACCCTTAAAACAAAACCCTTAAACCCTCTACCCTCTACCCTCTACCCTCAACCTTCAACCCTTAAACTATAAACCCTCTACCCTAAACACTAACCCTTGAACCCTCTATCATCTACCCTCAAAATTGTACCCTCTCTCTCTTTACCCTTTACCATCTACCCTTACACCCTAAACCATAAACCCTTCTACCCTTAACCCTCAACCCTCTACTGTCAACCCTTAAACCCTAAAAATCTCAACCCTCAACTCTCTACCCTCTACCCTTAACCCTTAAACCCTATGTACCCTTAAACTGTAAGCAATAAACCCTAAACCCTAAACCCTAAAACCTTAAACCCTAAAAAAACCTAAACTTTTTTATATATACAATGAAATCTAACTATGAAATTTGAAATGCATAGATAGAAATGAAATATAAATAGATCAATTAGAGGAAGTGTATGAAACCTACAATTTTGCAAGGTGTGCCTCCCAATATTTTACACATCTTCTCAATATTTCTTGGCTAAGCCAAGAATGTGGTTTTGAATCTCAAAATCCATGAGTAGTTCTTATCCTTCATCTAGATTACTAGGTATCAGATTCAACTTCATTGAATTCTACACATTTTTCAAAGAACAAGATATGGATGTGAACTTGACATTATCTAGGTCTCTGAGTTTCCCAAACTATACTATGATCTTTTCCTTTTGTCCTATAGTTGTAAGAACATTTTGTGCAAATTTTCAATTACTATCCTTATTTTTCCATCTACATCTTTTTTTAGATCATAGGCCTTAGAATCTTCAAATGTTTAGAAAGATTCATCAAGTGTCTTCACCTTTTTTCCAACTTTCTTCTCATTTGAATTTTTCCTTTTCAAGAATGTTATCTTCTTATTTTTCATCCTTTTTTAATTTATCAATAGTATTGGAAACATTCTCAGTATTATTTTTATCATCAACCAAATTATCATTGTTATCTAGAGGAGACAAATTTTCTATGTTTTGTGCCTCAATCTTCTTTTGGTTTCCTTGTACAACCTATTATTCTACATTTTTCTCTATTTTTAGAGGGGTGTGATGTGCTCTATTTGTGTATCCTCCCTCTACATTTCACTAACATTTTCTTCCTTAACAAAATTCCATTCTACATCTAGAGGGGTATTATATTGCACATTTTCCTCTTCTAGTTCATGCTCCTGTTCTGGAGAATTTTCATGTTTTGCAACTTTTGGTTCATTTACATCTAAGATAGGGACATCATCATGTTTCATTTGTTCTTTTCTCTCTATGGTCATATCTAACCTCTTTACCATATTGGAAAATTTCTCAACTATCTCCTTTATTAGTCATTCAATATCCACCTTATCTCCTCTCACTAGTTTGGTTACTCTCTATTTGGTTATGAACTCTAATATAAAATTGAGCTAATATATCCATATTCTCACAAGTAAAAGAAAAATTAAATTTCTCTAAAGCATGATTTATCAATTTTGCATCTTTGTTTATTGCCTCCTCTCTCCATTGAATCAATGCACTTTCCAAGTCCTTAAGAAATTGACCTTCAATATATTTAATGCTGACATCATTTGAATGTAGCTATGTATCTAATTATTTCATCTTCTATTACTGGCTTATATGTGTCATCCATAATGGTATATAAGGTAGTAGTTTTTTCCAACATTTCATGCTCAACTATACCATTAAACAACTCTTCTAATATTAGAGAGCTATGTTTTCTTACCAAGGAAGACTTGTTCTTATTTTCTTCTATAACATTTTCTCCTTTACTATACTTGGCTTTCTTCTCCCTCACATGTATTTTGACTCCTTTTTTTTACTCAAAATCTGCTTCACTATCTATGTCTATAATATCAATTTTTTTTTTTTTGGCACTGGATTCTTGTTGTGATACTTTGGATTTTCTTTTTCTTGTGAGAGGTTCTTCTTCTTCCTCTTCTTCCCCTTCACCAATACTCATGTATCTTTTTGTTGTTTCACTTCCCTTCACTCTTCTCTTTTTTGTGGCACCTTGCTACTTCACCAGAGTAGTATTTACTTTCATAGGAACACTCTTTTATTTAACTAGAGTACTGGTTGACTCATTTCTCTTTGTTCCACTAGCAGAAGGCTAACTCCTAGAGGACTTGGGGGTAACCAGAGAGGGGGTAGATGTTCTACCAAATATTCTTATACTAGATGCACCTCCTAGAGATCCAAATATGCTTTTGTATTTCTCTACTTGGTCCTTTAATAGACCAATCATCTTTGCAACATGTGCAACCATCTTCACAACAATTTTATTTATTTATTTTCTACTCCATGTTCATAGTAGTGTATTTCTCATATATCTCAAATCTTTCCTTTGAAGTTTCTCTAGGCTTTCTCGACATAAAATATATCAAACTAATAATTTATTCCTCTATTATTTTATACCCTATCTCTAGAATCCAAATAGTTCTAGGATCATTAGCCTATATTATGAAATAATTCTTTGAAACCATGAAATTGATATTATTCTTGTACTTATCTACCATGCTCTAGGGAATCCTTTCTATGACTTGCATGCTTCTTTGAATTTTTTTAAAGGAACCCCATAATGTAGTCTCTTGTGCATGCATCACCCAACCTCATTAGGTGGCCTTTGATCTAAAATTACACTATTATTTCCTTAAACCACACTATATTTTTTGTTTTGGGGACCTCATTAAGAAAGTAAAATAGTTATTTTTTTTATCAAGGTACCAAACTTGAAGGGGTACTAGAGTCTTTAGTATTCTATAAGTTCTCTCATAGTTGGGATCTAAGCAATTAAAAAAAATTGTAATATACTACCTTCTTAACCATCTCATATGCAATGTGAATAGATGTTGTAGAAACTAAGTTTTCACTCTTAGTGAAAAATATTTTGCAACTAATCATCATAGATGCATAATTAACTGTCGGTTCCTCAATGCCTTTGACTATTAGGGATCTCTTATCAAAAAATGTACCTATTAGCCTCATCAACACTTCATTCTTCATTGACTTGAGTGCCAAAAATATTCTAGTTGAGCATAACCCACTAACAACCCTAATAGCCTCCTTATTGATCATGTGCGGTCTATCTAGCTAGATGAATCTATCATGAAGTTGGCTCAATGTGTATCTCACCCATTCCTCAACATAGAAAAATTTCATGAAATTTCTCCATACATCTAGGTTTCTTTCGTCACTCTCTTGAAATTTGGTTTCAATTCAAAATGGTTTCCAATGAGTTAATTAACCCACAAATTACCCAAATTTAAGTGGTTTTCCTCTTCCAACTTAGTATGGATATATATTTTTACATATTCTATATGCAACACATTGAAAGGGATATCTGAGAACACACCATCCAGATCCATCTCCATTGATTTATCAAGGTGTCATTGAATTTTGGACAAGGTTAGTCTACAACCTTGACAACATGTGGAGTATACATCTTGCAACATAATAAAGTACTTTTGAAACAAGGGAAAATAGAAACTATAAATACCCTCTCATTGCTTTTGATTATGACTTTGTGCACGAGAAGTTTGAAGCACTTCACTTCACTCCTTTACTGCTATTCTCTCCTTGAATTTTCATTTGAAAATGACTTAGATCAAATGTGAAATAACTTATAAAACCCTTTTGGAATGACCTTATAATTCACATTGAATGCTTGCTTTGATAAAACTAGTAAACCCTAAATATAATGCATAGGTACCTTCAATTGCTCCACAAAATTCTACATCTTGATATTTTCCACCAATGTTTTCCATTGATTGAACATTATAATTCACTCTACTTCTACAATATACAACCTTATGTCCAAAATTATTATATGAATAACAACAATCATTAAAATATGACTACCTTTATACATTTGGTTGTCTGATTTGTGGTCTTTTGAAGTCTTTCCTTTGATTCCAAACATGCTTTCCATTGTTCTTTTTATCCTCAATATTCTTCTTTTCAATACTTGGTGTTTGATCTACCTTTGAACTTTCCCCATTTTGTTTTTTTTTTATTTACAATCATTTCTTCAAGCATTATAGATATCTTCTTGAATTTATCTTCTTGATTCTTTGATTTTTCTATATCTGATCTCAAAGTCACAACTTGTTTTTCAATTCTTCAACATTCTTTAGATTTTATTTTTACCTTTGAATTTAGGAATTATTCAACTCTTTTTCCTTATTTAACTTACACTTTTATTATAGTAATTGTCTCATTTTCTTGCTTCAATGTCTCATTAACCTCCTTATGTCTTTCTCTAAACTTTATTTTCTTCATCAACTTTTTGATGCATTCATCTACTTCTTTGAAATTTTCCTTTAGATCTCTATTCTCACATTTAGTCCTTCCCATATCTTCAAGGGGAATTCTGAGTTCTCCATTCATGTCAACCATGCAATATTCTTTAGTGAATCCAACTGTGGGATTTCTATCTATGGGAAAGATATCTTCTATCATCCATGTGTTCAATCTCTAAGATCTTCCTCAAGAAGTTAAGCTTCTTCCAAGGAAATAAGCTCTGATATTGACTTTTGAACACTCAAAATACTAAGAGGGTGGTGAATTAGTATAATTTTAAACCATTTAAACATTTAAGCATTTGGGTATGTGCAAGATCATCATGGAAAAAATAGGCCCTTAAGTGGTGAAAAAATTAGAAAATAAAAGTTAGGCAACTTGACGTAAAAATTCGAATAAGTTATCTATATTATTTCAAAAATATGTAAGAATAGAATATGTAGAAAATTGAATTTAGTTTCTAAACTACTAGATTTATTTACAAATAAATAAAATCTATTTGGTGAAAATTTTAATTTTCAATGTAGTAGTACTTAAATTTTAGGAAAAAAATAAGAAGTAGGTGTCTGTCTGACCACCCTAACCACAATAACATGATAATATTTTTAATAATATTTTAGATATAAGTAGAGAAATTGTGTCCCAATGTGATGCATATTTTTGTGATTTTTTCTGAGTAAATAATTAATTATGAATTTTTTTTATTACAAAATTTTCAAAATATAAAAACTTGTATGTCATTACCTTAACTTGGTCAAAACTTCATGAAAATCAATTTATTTTTTTTAATCATATAATATGCAAAGCATAGAATGTGATGCATGCCTTGGATTGAAAAAATGTGATACCAGTTGAAAGCTATAGATTTTTTTCAATCAGTCTATCAATCAGGAATTTATTTGTAATTCAAATAGAAAATCAATAATAATTATGTATTAAATTCTAAGTAAAGCATAATTTGTATTGGTGGAAATATGAGAATCTCCTTTAAAAACCATTTTTGTTTCATGAATTTTGGGTAAGAAAAAATTTGTCAGCCACATACCCTACACATACCCATCATATTGCCACTTTTTGGCCCATCATGATCCTGGACATACCCATCCGTTTGAAACATATTCAATTTGCAATAAGGAAATAAACAATTAAAGTAATCATCAAATCACATAACACATGAACATAATTTTCTTATGTGAAAAAACCTAAAAAGGGAAAAACCACAGTTATGATTAGGTCACAATATATTATAACCAGTCATAACATATTATAGAAAGACTCATTGCCAGGTGGAATCGTTGTCTGGTGGACTCATTTCCCAAAAAATTAAAGATATAAGAAGGGGTGGCACACTACCAAGATCTCAATTTCTATAAATGCATCTATAATATGCTAAAGATGTAGTTCTGTTGAAGCTCAAAAAACTTAATCAAAACACTTCATAATCTATAACATTCATACTCTTATATGTTCTACATTTACATTTTACTTGCACTATGATTATTAGTAATTAGCATTCACATCATAGAAATAGTTAACTATCACTCTACAACACCATTATAATCTTACATTTATACCCATGAATACATCCACAAACACATACAAAATCAATTAGGTTGGCCTAATTAGATGTAGCATGCAAAACAATAATTATAGACCAAAATGCTTCAAGAGAGACCAAAATAGAACAAAAAAATGATGCTTTAGACAAGTTGAAAACTACATTCTAGACTTATTCAAATATTCAACATACCTATTTTGCACCAAAGAAAAACATATGTATGTCTATACTAGATTACCATCTCCATGCACACTAATTCTTCACCAAATTGTTGTACCTCAATGTAGACTTCAAAAAACAATGTTGAAATCAATTAAAATATTGTATATGCTCATGCTCATGTTGCAAAAAAAAAAATCAATGGGAATCTCCTCAAACTTCCAACACAAACATCTTTTGTAGAGTCCCTCATTTTGGATCTAGATGAAACTATTGAGGACACATGTCATCTCTTTAAGGACCACATTTGTGTCCTTGTATTTGTTTATATTATAGAGTTTAGTGTTGCTTCTTTCAAATCTTTTGGTGATTCCTTATAGTAGGGCATCCATAGTCTTCTTGATTCAACTTTGTGGAGTTATCTCTTGGTAGGAGTTTGATACCTATTTATAGAGATAGATATTCAAAATTTGGAAATAAAATTTGAGGGGTTAACTCTCCTCTTTGATGACAGTGATTACACATGTTGTCAAACAATCATTATCTTTGGATTCTTTTGTATATTAGTCTCTATGAGCTTCTAATTTTTCATGTTCAATAATGTGGCCTAGAACACTTGGTTTGATTGTGACAAATTTTAACATCCACATGGAAATAATTGAGCCAACTTCAGATAATTAATATGTCTTACAATTTCTTCCTACATATTTCTTTGAAGACTTGGGAGATAGCTTGCATACACCATTGGTTAAATTGTTTCTTCCTAAATGGAGCAATGATTTTCAATAATCATTGACTATATTCTCCATCCAATTTTGAGCATCTACCATTGAATCTCTTCAAGGGGCTACTTAGTCTTCTCTTCTATTCTCTCTCTATTTATGGTTCATGGGTTCTTATGTTGAAAAAGACAATTGAGAGGGGGGTGCATCGGCTATAGCAAAATTTTAACCTATAAGAACTTACACCAAAGATTAGATCAATTATCATTCACAATCCTTTACTCTATTAATGTGATTAATCATTAAGTGCAAAAGTAGAAACTGAAAAACATCACACTCAAAATAACATAAAATTTATGTGGAAAACCCAAAAAGGGAAAAACCATAGTGAGGATTAGCTCACAATATAAAGAATATCAAAACCAAATATAAAGGATCATTTCCAGAGAAATTTTACAACCAAAATAGGACTCACTTCCTAGAACAAGACTCACTACCACATAATTACAAAGAAGATAGAAAATATTTGTTACAAAGAGAAAATAGTATCAATGCAATAGATATTTCCACCACAATTCACTCACACACTTGAAAAAATGCTTGAATGATATAGTACTTCAACTCACTACCTCCATAAACTCATAATTAAATTTCACATTGATTTTCTCAAACTCACATCACACACACACACCATTTCACATCTATCTCACATCTATATTTCTTGCATTCATCTTTCATGAACATCTAAACTTGCATTTATACCATCTTTAGCCTTGAAACTCTTCCAAGGTCGACCACACACCATTTACATTTAAAAATTCAGATTAGGTTAGTGCCAAAACATTCTACAGTGGAATTAGAATGAGAGCAACCAAAAAACACACTAAATGAGGACCTAAATAAGTCCCAAAACACCTCAATATGCCTCCATGATCTTTGTAAGTAGTGTTTAACACAAGGTCGGCCAAAATCAATGTGAAATAAAAATTAATTAATAAAACTCAACCTTAATTCAATCCAATCTTTCCAGACAAAAAATTTCACTTGAACACAACCTCATCAACTTATCCTAAGAACTGCATGTCATAAAATATAGCACCCCATCACACAAACCCCAAAGGAACAACAAAAAAATGCAACAATTTTTTTTTTAAAACATAAGGAATGCACTTTAAGTTTTCCAACATAACCAATGTTTCAAGTTGCACATCATAGTACCTTGGGTTACATGAGGTGACATTACCTAAACTATCCCATAACAAAGTTAACAGATGAACATTAAATTACCAATTATGTATCCATTCATTCACATATCATCATTTAAACATTCACTAATGATAACCAAAATAATAAGAATAATCCATATAAAACCATGTACATGGAAGTTACAATAAATTAAACATGGAGATATTAAATAAATATTTCCACAGATACAACATAACATTAATAGTATTTACAAATGGTAGTTCAAGAATGATTTACATGGTGTGATAATACATTACATCAGTCTGATAGTACATATCATTGAACACATATACAAAATTACATTATAAGTATTATCAACACATGTGGGAGTGATACATCAATACATAAAATACATCTGGAGTAAAAATATACATCTACTAACATATGAATCCTAGATCAAACTGTATCTATAAAACTCTGCACTGAATGGTACAACTGCATCATAAGGGGACCCAATGGGGTGCGTAGCACGTTTCACCCTACCACCCCCATGCTCGGAGTAAATAAGGAAGGATCCCGACCAAGCACATCCAAAAAGTAACACAAGACTAAACTCCAAACATGAAAAGAAAGAGAACACAAAGAAATATATCATAACAACAATAAATCTTCAAAACATAACAATAGACCACTTCCAAAGGATTTCAATAAAACAACTCAAAGGGAATGCTAGAGGAGAGTGTCATTGCATGGCCTTACATGGATTATCCAGACAACCTATCACAAGGTGCCACCTCCATCTATGGTTATCCTGACTTCCTATCTCAAGGAACCACTCCATAGGGTGACTCATGTGGAACCATTAACCTCTTGTGAAGATGAGGCAACAATCATACCAACCATGGCCTTCTCGGCCCACCTTTAGTCTATGAAATCCTTAACAAGAGGACGAGGCATCCATAATTATCTTATTAATGTTTTACTACCCACCCCCTAATTAATTAATTAGGTCATCACTTATTACTCTAACTCTAATGTGGGTTATCCTAACAACCCCTTTGTGCGCCAACTCCCATGTAGAGCCACTCTCCCTAGAAACCCCAAACATAAAATCCAATATCAAGGGATTGTACCAACAAGAACACTGAACCACAAATGGAACACCCGCAAGGAAAAACCATCTTGTGAAAATCATATAAATCAACACCCATAGCAAACGGTACAACCCATATGTAGACTCAAGTCACAACTATAGCCAAGAATAGGGACAAATATCAATTTAAAAGATCAAATATAAAACATCATTTTCCCCACCTATAGAAGTCCCTAACAAGTAACTTAAGCTCCTATAGAAGGATAAACTAACTAAAGGATTTTTCCTACAATACAAAATCTCAATTAAGAGGAAACCATAATTAACTCAACGAAAATTCCAAGAGTAAACAATCACATACATGAACATGCTATAATTCAAACAATACCAAAAAAACCATTTCTTGTTACAAAATAATTTCACCAAGAAAATAATTAAATTAGTTTACTCGAGAACATTCAACTTAAATTAAATCACATAGCTTAATTCCAATTTATACTATAACATTGAAAATTTATTTAATTATTCTACAATCACAATAGATATAACCATCTTAATATATATATATATATATATATATATATACATATATGCGTATATATATAATAAAAAATATATTAAAAACACCATGCATTTAAACTATATAATAAAAATTGCCCATTTGCATCTTTGTAATTTACAACAGTAAGTATATATATATATATACATACATATATATATATATACATACATATATATATATATATATACTAAATATAACATAAAAATAGAATTTAAAAAGAAATCAAATTTTAAAGGAAGTAAAACCTTTGACAAAAACCCACCTGCAACCTGTGGTACTTTGTACCATAGTGTGGGAAGGCTGCAACCCCCACACCACTACGTCCAGTAGCCTCGGCTACTATGCGCAGCCTATGGTGGCTTCATACAACCCACCATGGGGTTGGGGGTGGTACGGTGGCCGCCGGCCACTCCCCCCCAATAAATAAATTTAATTTATTTTAAAAAAAATTAAATATAAAATTTCTTTCATATATATTTTTAAAAATAGACGGCCTAGTACTGTTGAGTCATCTTTTTTTGACAGAAATCATTTCTTTAATAGGAACAAAGTAATAAATTGTTTTTAGGTACAATCATATATATATATATATTTGCATAAGTATATTTAAAAAGAAAATAAATCAACAGTCTGATTTTAAACACAATTTGGGCATACAAGATTTAATCCCAACACACACACACACACACACACATATATTGGCAAACGAATATAAATAAATACATATATTTATGTGCAAAAAAAGTATACTAAAAGAAATTACAATAAATATCAATCCGATTTCTTTTCAAACAAATTGTAAATTTGGGGATGCATAATTTAACCCCAAAATAATTTAATTTTCTTTTCCAATCAATAGTTTCACAACTAGTTTTGTTGAAGAAAGATTAGAGGGTTTCTCAATCGTTTTCCACAGAAGATTTAAAATTTGACAAACAAATTTCAACAACAAAACCCTTTTTCAAAACATAGATATTGATTTTTTAATATGGCAAGCATGATTTTTGTTTCCCTTATAGAACAAATGAATTAATAAACCAAAACAATAAATATATATCAAAAGAACCTGGAGTCCTTCATTTGATGTCAAATCCACCAACACGACAACCCTTCTTCCTCTTTCGAAAACATATTTCCTCAGCACTTTCTTCAATTTCTTCTTTCAACTAACTTCTGGATCAATATTATATTTTTCCTTCCAAGAACATTTTTTTATAGAGAAGCACACATATTTTCTTCAATCTTTTTTACTTCTTCTTTTCCAAAAAAAATCAAAAACCATCCTGTGTGTGTTTGTAGAAAGCTTCTTTCTCTCACCATAAAATAAAGAAAAATAAATAAAGCTCTTTTTTTTTCTCAAAAATCCAACCCATGCATTAGCTCTTTTTCTTGCTTTAAAAGCTCACACTTATCTCACAAATTTTTAATTAAAAATTCATTAATTTCACATTTATCCTCACATGATATTATCCTTAGATTTTATAATATTAATATTTTTAAAAAGATAATGTACAATTATCATAAAACATTATTTATTTAAATTAATTACTTTATATGTTTTAATTAATTTATACCTTTTAATTAATTAAATGTCTTTTAATTTACAATATTTTAAATCCAACATTTAACTAAATTACAATTACATACAATTAATCATATCAACAAAATAACATTAATTAATCCCATATAAAATAAGGATAAATTAAATAACAACTATCCACAATAAAATAAATAATCAATAACAAACAATACAAAGACAAGGACAAGGTCAAAACCATGACAACACAAGACTCATGATGAGGTAACGAACTTGGGATGGGGATACTTCCTTATCAACTCCCTTTTCAACATCATACCTATTGGGTTTATGGGACACACTCAGACCTGACATGCAGGTGGAGTCGATGTCTTGTACCTGCATCCTGCATAGAAACAAACGTCAAGTAGCATGTAAATATCCATTGCAAACACACCATGAAAGGTAATTGTGGGGTAAAAGGGCACTTGCAAGCAAGTGATGCTAATCTATCCTTTCACCAAGAATCACTAGAAAATACATTAGAAACCATAGCATCATAGAATCACAACATCACCTCATATATTATTAAAGAAACCATAGCATAACCAAATAATATAATCACCACATAATTTATCATCAAACGTCATAAATAATATCAAGTTCTACAAACCAACCAAACTATGAATCAACACACAACTAAGTTAGTGAACTAATCACCATCACAAACCAAGTAACAAACCAACACATAAGAGTATCAAATAGTATCAACAACATGAGGGGTATTACATAAAAGTTAACAAGAATAAATTTAGAGCAACAAAATTTCTTTTGAACCTCAGCTAGACACATAGAAAATCATGGTTCACAATTGGTTAACATAACTCACCCTATATGATGATCCAAAATCCCAAAATTTGGATATACCAGCTTCCAGCAATCATGATCAATGCCTCAAATCCTCATTAACATAGCAACACATTCTAGGGTAAATTCCAAAGAAAACAATGAATACATGCAACCTTTCTTTATTACAATTTTCTTAATATCCTCAAAATGTATAGCCAATAACCATCATACATGACATCAATGAAAAAAAGAACTAGTTAACCAATTGAAATCAATGAAAAAACCTTCATACTTGCAACAATATCACCCTCTTTCATTGATGATAGAACATAATATGAAAAACCATCAAAGACAACACAACAACTCTGAACACATTTTCTCATGATTTTACTTTTATCCCCCTCAGAACATTAAATTTTTCACATGATACTCTTCTCCCCATTTGACATCAATCGCAAAGGAAATAGATATTTCCATTTCTTTCTTCCTTTGACATTAAGAACCTTACTAGTACTGAATACTTCCACTTACAAGTATACCCAAACAATTTTTCAATGACAACACAAGTTACTACCTGCTCCCCTTAAGAAGTAGCCATAAAAAATCAATCTAGAAGAAATATAGATCCATAGATCCACCATATTGATTCATCTCCATATGCATGTAGTTCAATAATGAAGGGGAAATGACCCCTAACTTCTTTTGGAGATACTCAAAAGTATCTTTAGGAAGATCCTTAGTAAATATGTTAGAAATATGATCCTTTGTAGGTACATACTCAAGCTTTACTTCATTCTCCACAACCTTTTCTCTCAAAAAGTGATACCTGATAGATATGTGCTTTGTCCAAGTTGAGTGCATCACTCGACTCTTTGAAATGTTAATTACACTTGTATTATCATAGAAAATACATATCATGGGATCATCATGCATTACTTTGATATCTTTCAAAGCCTATTTCATCCATAAAACTTGTGCACTACAAGATGCTATAGCAATATACTCATCTTCTATAGTGGATAAGGAAATTGAATCTTACTTTTTACTTACCCGTCACACCAATCTACAACCAAGAAAGAATTCACCATCACTTGTACTTTTTTTGTCATCAACACAACTTGGCCAATCTACATACATATAAGAACTTAGTGAAATATCAATATCCCTAGAATACCACAAGCCATAATCTAGAGTGCCATTCAAGTATCTGAATATTATCTTAACAACAACATTTGTTTCTTTAGGGTCTTCTTGAAATCTATCCACAAGACAAACTGCATGCATGATACCATAGTCTAGTAGTAGTTAAATACAATAGTCCTTTTATCATAGATCTATACTTACTCTAATAAAACTTAGGTAAATCCTCATCTTTGCTCAAATTAAAACTAGTCACCATAGGAGTGCATACCAGTTTGGAACCATCCATTCCAAACTTCTTCAATATTTCTTTAAAATACTTTGACTGTGAAATAAAAATTCCCTTTTCTGTTTGATTGACTTGCAGCCCAAGAATGAAATTCATCTCACCAAACATAGGTATCTGAAACTCTTCTTACATTTCTTCAGCAAACATTTTTTACATTTTTTCATTTCCTTCAAAGATAATGTCATCAACATATACAACCACTATCAAGATTTTTTTCATTTTCAATTTTGAAGTACAAATTACTATCTTTTGTACCTTTAATATTGAAACCTCGTTGAATCAAATATTTTTCCAACCTTTCATACCAAGATCTAGGATCTTTCTTTACTCCATATAAAGACTTCTTTAACCATATCCAGTTGATCTAACTAAACTCATTTTGGTTTTTCTATGTACACTTCTTCCAATTCACCATTAAAAATTGCAAACTTTGTATCCATATAGTAAACTTTAAAATCTTTATGTGCAACAAATGCTAGAAACATTATAATAGCTTCCATCCTAGCCACCATAGCAAAAATTTCCTAAAAATATATACCTTCTACTTGTGGGTAGCCCTTACACACAAGTCTTTCTTTATTTTTGACCACTTATCCATTCTCATTCAACCTGCTTTTGAATACCCATTTTGATCCAATTATGTTTTTATCTTCTAGTCTAGTAGCCAACTCCCAAGCTTGATTCTTCTCAATATGCATAATTTCCTCTTCCATAGCTCACATCCAATGCTCATATTTACATGTTTCACTTACTATCTTAGATTCAACTTTAGAAAATAAACATAGATTTATTTCACCGACAACAACTCTACTTATTATCAATAATCCTTTCTACTTGTCTCCAATAATTTGATCATCTAAATGATTATTTTCTATATATTTAGGTTTCTTTGGGGACAACACTAGAGCTTCTCCTTCATTAATTTTTTCCTATTCTTCTACAACTTCTTCAACTTCTATACAATCAAGTTCATCTGATACATATCCATCAACCTCAATTGAATTCTTCAATGCTTCATCCACCTTGGCATTTATAATCTCTACAATCTCTCTTAGAATTTTAATGAAACATCTATAATATTTTCTTCTACTAGAGTATCTAAGAAGATAACCTCATCACATCTATCATCAAATTTCCCTAAAATTTCTTCATCCCTTCTAATATAGCATTTTCTTACAAATACTTTGAAATACTTGACAGTAGGAATTCTTCCACACCATAGCTCATAAGGGGTATTAGTACTAGATTTTTCTTAAACTTAATTGAACACATAAATAGTAGTGTGAATAGCTTCTCTCCAATAAACTTCTAGTAGACCAGCTTCTGTAATAATTGATCTAGTAGCTTCTTGAATCATTCTATTCTTTCTTTCAAAAAATCCATTCTACTAACGAGTCCTCAAAGAATTTTTAATATATTTTTATTCCAGGAACTTCATAAAACATATTAAAATCATTAGAGGTGAATTCACCACCTTTGTCAAACATCAATCATTTTATTTTCAAATTTACTTCATTTTCAACCATAACCTTAAATCCCTTGAATCTATCTAGTGCATCAAATTTCTCTCTAAGAAAAGTAACCCATGTATATCTAAAGTAATCATCAATTAGAAGCATAAAATACTTGTCACCTTCTAAACTTCTCAATCTTGTAGGGCCAAAAATATCTATATGAATCAAGTCTAGTAGTTTTCAAGTACATTTTTCCTTTGACCTAAAGCAATTTCTAGATTGTTTTCCAGTCTGACAGTCCTTGCAAATAGCATTAATGGGCTTTGTAATCCTCAGTAAATCTCTCACAGCTTGCACAACATTGATTCTCACTAAGTTATCAAAATTAATAGGACACATCCTCTCGTGCCATAACCAACTATCATTAATTTGAGACATAAAGCAATGAGTATTAGAACCCTTAAGTTGATAAATATTTCCTTCAAACTTCTTTCCCAAAGCAATCACTATTCTAGATCCTTTCTCGATTTCACATCTATCATCCTCAAATACAAGATTATATCCTTTACTCCACATTCATCAAACACTCAAGAGATTATTACCTAAACCCTTAACATAGTAGATATCACCAGTATTATGCTTGCCATGAAAATTGGCTGAACCTACCCGACAAGTCTTAGCACTAGTATCATCTCTAAATTTAACTAAGCCTCCATCATATTTCATTTTTAACAAACTTAATCTTATCACTAGTCATGTGATGTGAACAACCACATCAACAACCGAATAGTTATTTTCCTATTTAGCATGAAGAGGAGAAATTACAATATCTTCAATTTTTTTCTAAAGCACTTTCCTTTACTTATCTTTTGAAGTGTTAGTAGAATTAGATTCATATTCTATAGCCAAGAAAAAGCATTCATTGTCATTAAAATTACCATAATTAGATTCTTTATCAGAAATACCAGCATAATCATTCACATAATATGCTCTCTTATCTTTCCTTTTTTTTCTTTGCTTAATCTATGTTTATTATTCTTAGCTCTTTGTAGACTTCTAGAAGAATAATAACCTATTCATCCACAACTAAAGAATTTAAATGGTAGCTCACCTTCATACTTATCAGATCCTTTCTTCGTCCTTACAAAGTTAGCTTCTACCTCATCAAGGTTATCTTCATCTAGATTTTTAGCTCTTGTAGCCTTGAAAGATTTTTTTTGTCTTGGATCCATTTCTCAAGCTAGGATTTCTCATTTCAAATGATGTTAGAGTACCCAATAAATTATCTTTAGTATAATTCTTTTAATCTACAAATTCCTCAATTGTAGATACCTTTTCACTATATGCATCAAGGAGAGTTCTGGGAATATTCTTTAGAATCCTAAATTCATTCAATGTAGCAACCAAGTCCTTGCATTCCACCTACCAATTCATCTACTCTACACATAGGATTTAATGTTCTCATCTTTAGACATATGTGGGTATGTGTAGGATCATGATAGGCCAAAAAGTGGCAATATGATGGGTATGTGGCCGACAATTTTTTTTTACCCAAAATTGATGAAACAAAAAGGGTTTTTAAAGGAGATTCTTAGCTTTCCACCAATTTAAATTATGTTTTACTTTGAATTTAATAAGTAATTATTATTCATTTTCTATTCAAATTACGACTAAAGTCTTGATTGATAGACTAATTGAAAAAAATTGATAGCATTCAAATGATATCACATTTTTTTAATACAAAACATGCATCAGATTCTATGATTCACATACTATAGGATTAAAAAAAGATAAATTGAATTTCATGAAGTTTTGACCAAGTTAAGGTGGTCAGACACATGATTTTTTTATATTTTTTAAAATTTGTAATAAAAAAAATCATAATTAATTATTTACTTGGAAAAAAATTACAAAAAAATATGCATCACATCGGGACATGAATCCTCTACTTATATCTAAAATATTATAAAAAAACTATTATCATTTTATTGTGGTTAGGGTGGTCAAAGAGACACCTACTTCTTATTTCTTCCCTGAAATTTAAGTAAGTTACAACATTGAAATTTCAAAATTTCACCAAAGAGATTTATTTAAAATAAACCTAGTATTTTAGAAACTAAATTCAATTTATACATATTCTATTCTTACATATTTTTGAAATAATATTGATAAACTTATTCAAATTTTTACATCAAGGTGCCTAACTTTCACGATTTTTCTTTTTTTGCCACTTAAGGGCCTATTTTTCCATGATCATCTGTACATACCGTGTAGGATCTCTCCAAGCTATTCCTCCAAATTCTACAGCTTGGCAGGTATGTGCAGGATCATCATGAAATAGGCCCGCTTAGAGGTGTCATTCAAAAAAATGAGTTAGTACAACTTTGTTTATAAAAATTTGAATAGGATTATATATTATTCAAAATATGTAAATAAATTTATGGCACTAGAATTAATGTAATTCTATTACTAGGTTTATTTAACAAAAGAAATCTATTTGGTGAAAATTTAAAATTTCAATGTAGTGACAAATTTCAAGGCAGAAGTGAATTATTTGTATGAGAGCTACTTGTACAGTAAATGATAGTATATTTGTTTATAAAGATGTTAGATATAATTGAAAGGACTAGATGATCCCCAATGTGATGCATGTTACCTCTGTAAATTTTTCCAAGTAAACAAATATTATGATATTTTACAACTTTTCAAAAATATAAAAAAATCTATATACGACCACCTTTCTTTCATCAACATGAGAATTCAATTTTTAATCCTATAGTACATTCTATATAATGTGACACATGTTCAAATTCAAAATGATACTCATTGAAAGTATATAGATGTTTTTCAATTGGCTATCAATCGAGTTTCGAATCATAATTCAAATAGAAAATGAATATCAATATTTATTAAGTCAAAATGCCTCAGTATATTGATGGAAGAGAACACCTATACCATCATATGCATGCACTTTTTTGGCGTCGCGGTCACATACTTGCTTGTTTGAGCTTTTCATCTCCTTCATGAATCTTTTCTAAAGCCTCCCCAAATTCTTTAGCATTCTTTAAATTTTGAACTTTAATCAACTTGGAATTTGAAAAGACTATTCTTCATAATGAACTTTTCCTTATTATTTGCTTCATGTGCCTTGATTTTATCAATTATACTCCAACCATTAGCAGAATGAGTGTAAACAGTATTATAATATTTATCATCATCATATCCATAGTACTCTAGATATGCTTCCATCTTTATTTTCTAGAGGGCATAATTAGTCCCATCGAACCTAGGACACTCAGAAGTGATCTTGCTTGCCATCCTAGACCTTCCTCAAGTGGTTAATATTTTCCCCATGGAACCAAGATTTGATACCAATTGCTAAACAAGAAAACTAAGAGGGAGGGATGAATCAGTTGTAGCAAAATTTTAACCATTAAGAACTTCCACTAGAGATTAGATCAATTATCATTCACAAATTGTTTACTCTGCTAAAGTGATTAATCATTAAGTGAAAAAGTAGAAACTAAAAAACATCACACTCAAAATAGTGACAGATTTATGTGGAAAACCCAAGAAGGGAAATATCATGGTGATGATTATCTCACAATATAGAGAATATAAAAATCAAATACAAAGGCTCACTGCTAGAACATTACTTACTAAGAAAAATAGGACTCATTTTCCAACAAGGGTTAGCCACCCGGAGGGCTCATTACCATGTAATTCCAATGAAGATATAAGAGATTTGTTACAAAGAGAAAATAGTCTTGAATCATAGAGTACACCTGCAAACATTCTTGCAAACATTCTTGAATCATAGAGTACACCTCTAGCTCACTGTCTTCAGAAACTCATAATTAGATTTCATACTGATCCACTCAAACTCACAACACACACACACACCATTTCACATCTATCTCACATCCATCTTTCTTGCATTCATATTTCATGAAAATATCAACTTGTATTTATACCATCTTCAACCTTGAAACTCTTCCAAGGTTGGCCACACACCATTTGCATTTACAAATTCAAATTAGGTTGGTGCCAAAATATTTTATGGTGGAATTAGAATGAGGGTGACCCAAACAAAAAATAAATTAGGACCTAAATAAGTCACAACACACCTCAATACACTTCCATGATCTTTGTAAGTAGTGTTTTGTTGATAATTGTCATTAATGACATTGACTGGTTTGGTATTCCCACCTCTGACTTATATCTTGTTCTAATTGCAGTGTTACTGGTATAATATTTTTGGTTTGGCACTATTTGGTATAGTGTGGGATATCTTTTTGCATCTATGTAGACATACTCAACAAATATTGTAATGTGATCACCTAAATTCATCTCCAATGTAAGCTGACTAAAGTAGATATGTAGATCCAATATATGTGTGTGTGTGTGTGTTTGTGTGTGTGTGTGAAGAGACATAAAATACATGATGAATAATGAAATGTGATGTATGATAGTGATCTATTGATGTATATTATGAACTTATATAGTGTTTGTATAGAAGATCTTTGTGCTTGAACAAAAGTTGTATTCATGCATATGTAGATGCAATTATAGTATTACAATTTTGTAACACATACTCTGGCTATAAGCCATCTTTCAACTATTATGACTAGGTTTTGTATTTTGGGCAATGAGCCCACCGATAGTGAGCCAACCCAGCAATGAGCCACCGTTCTATTTTGTATCTAGTTACTTAATACTTGAGAGTTAACCCTCTTTGTGGTTTTTCCTTGGGTTTCCACATAAAAATCTCGGTGTTATGTGATATGTTACATTGGTTTTGTTTGATAATTTTGATTATGTTATGTGGTCAGCTATTCAAAAGTTTTAATATTTTTAGAGGAATACTAATTCACTCTTCCCCTCTTAGTATTCTAGATGTTCAACAATTGGTATTAGAGCTAGATCCTTTAGAAGTGTTTAACAACTTGAAGGAGATCCAAAAGGTTGAACATATGGATTAGAAAGAACTCTTGTCCATCTTTGAAGATCATGAAGCTATTGAAGATGAATATAAGGAACTCTCAAAAAATGTTCAAATGGAAAATGAATGCATTCATAAGTTGAAAAATCAAATAGAGAAGTTCAAGCTAAGGAATAAGGAGGTCAGTAATGAACTCAAGTTAGCAAATGTTACTAATCTTGATTTGAAAGCTAAGAGTGAAGAAGACAAAAAGACCAAGTAACATATGAATAATGTAATCAAAGAAAAATTTGATGAATGAAAAAATTTGGAACAAGAAGTTGCATCTCTCAAATAAGATTTAGAATAATCAAAGAAGCATGAGGTTAAATAAAAAGAAAGTTCAAAAAATCTTGATGAAATTTGAGTAGCCCCAGGACCAACAATAAACAAGAAAGG
The DNA here is from genome assembly GCA_007258455.2 of Sequoia sempervirens. Classification (NCBI taxonomy): domain Eukaryota; kingdom Viridiplantae; phylum Streptophyta; class Pinopsida; order Cupressales; family Cupressaceae; genus Sequoia; species Sequoia sempervirens. The sequence continues at coordinate 10,187 of VDFB02377186.1, read as the reverse complement.
CTTAGGCTATGAAGTTTTTGAATGCTCGCACAATAAACCTAATCTGCTAAAAGAAGCTAAGACCAAATCTGGAAAAGAAAACAAAGGCAAGTCTCTAGAAAAATAATCGAAAAGTAGAAGACCCTTCTCTTTTAATGGTTGTTGTTTCAATTGTAATAAATTGGGTCATAAAGCATTAAATTGCAGAACTAATGTGACTTAGAAAGCTATATCTTACTTTGGTAGATACAACAATTGCAATGGTTATGGTCACAAAGCTAATCAATGCTGGAAACCAAGCAAAAAAAATTATTTTAGTGGTTACTACTATACATTTTATACATATGGACATAAGGTTGAAGAATGTTGGTTAAGACAAAAGAAGAAAACCAATAGGTGTTATAATTGCAATAAAATTGAACACATTGTAAGATTCTGTAGAACTGATGTAGTCAAGAAAAATGAACCAAGGAAAAAAATCAATAAAGAAAAGGTTAAGGAAAAAATGAAGAAGATTTGGAGAAAGAAAGAAAATAATGGATCTAGCTCTAGTGCAGACCTATGCTCTGGTAATTAGCCACTCTTTGGCTATTTCCCAATAGAAGAAAGTTTAGATCGCCTCTTCCTCCTTCAAGAGAAAAGAGATTGCAAGCTTATCAAATCTACTGGATCAAAGTGTCTCTAGTAGATAGGAACTATGAACAAGCATCTTGCGAACATCTGGTAAAGTCACATTAGAATAATGAATAGGGAATCATGAAAAGTTTTATGGCCCACTTAATGCAAAAGGTACACCTATTATGGAATTAGCTTAAAAATAAAATCAACAAGTCACTTTGATCACTAAAGTGAAATGATTACAATGAGCTAAGGAGAAGAAAGAAGTCAACCTACATACTAGGGTTTGAGCATTTGCAAGAGGTATTTTTCTTTAATTTTTCTATTTATTTGTAGTTTCAGTTATGGAGCTAGTACTCCCACTTTATTCAATGTGACATCTTAGCCTCATCCTAAATTCAAAATCTATCAAGATATATCAAGTGAAAATAATATGGCTAGTTGTTTATCAAAAATCCCACACAGAGTCATTCCAGTGGAAGATGTTAGGGCTTACATTCATCCAAATATCAAAGAGGTCAATTGGACCAATTTACTGGATTTGTGGATAAATGAAATCACTAGTGATGAATTCAATGCCAAGCTTGAATACAAGGTTTTGGTAGAAAGGAAATTGCATGTCTAGAATGAATTCCCACATTTTGGTTTTGATGATAAATGGCTACAAATGAATATGAGTAGGTTCCATGACACATTCCTGTGGCTAGATGAATCTCATTTTATTATCAAAGAAGTAATCAAGGTTGTTATTGGGTTGAATGACATTGCTATTATTTTTATACCTAAGGCTGTCAAAACCAAGGAAGTTGAAAACCCGACAAGGTCATTTTTTATGGTAGGTCTTTGGAAATTCATATAGTGACAAATATTATTGTGAGGTATGCTAAACAGGTCATTGAAAACAAAATCTACTACACCAATAGAGATAACTCCATGATCTTAGCTACTATCTTCTACACTACATATGATATGGTGGTAAATGGAGTGGACTACAACCTATGTGAGCTCATCAGAGAGAAATTCCTTGAGAATTTGAACTAGCGCAAGCTAAGTAAGAAGAAATTCACATTCTGGTATGGAACCCTTGCACTTTGTTTTCTATTCTACTTCATGTGTGAAATTCCCTATCTAGGTCCGGTAGTGTGGTTATCTGAAAAACTAGTTGCTCACTAGATTGTTGAGTGAATGAGGAGCTATTTTGATACTACTATACAAGAAATGGCATTTTCTTCTTTTCTCGAGCTTCATTGTAGTATAATATGCACAACCAAGATATAATCCCTAAATTTATAGTCACCAAATATAAGGATGATATCACATTCATAATTATAGTTAAAAAATGTGTAATGGAAGTTGTTGTACCAAGAACTCAGTGGATACTAGAATTGGGGTATTAATTATCATAAGAATATGTGAAAGGTCTTGTAAAAGTTTTGTTAGAAAGTATGATAAATGCCTCTCAATTTAAGAGGTTTAGCACAGTAGAGGAAAAGTTTAGAGAAATCTAGAATGAGCAGATCTCAAAGGAAATCAAAAAGAGAGTAAAAAAGGTTTTGAAAGTGATTAAGGAAGAAAGTGGTATGACAAGAAGCTCTTGCATATCTCAGAAGAATTACTCAAAGTACAATTGGTAGCTCATATGATATCAATACAAAATAAAAAGAATAGGAGAGTCCTTTCAGTAAGAGGAAGAAAGGTCTTCCTCCACCTACTCAAAGCAAGAAGGTGAAAGAAATGAAATCCACTAAGGCTCACCTTGTCTTTGTAGAATCTAAATTTTAATCGGACCTTGAAATGTACCAAATTAAGGTTTAGAAGAAGAAATCCAAAAAGGTAACTCATGATACTCTTGATGTAGATACTTCATTTAAACTACTTGTAGAAGGAAACTCTAAAGAGGTTGGTGATTTCTACAAATTTTCCACTTCCAAAGAAAAATAAAACATAATACAATCATTTGTGATGTAGTCAAGGTAGGAGGGTCCAATGAAGGAATGTCGAACCTTGCAGCCTAATTCACTAACTCCATAATCACAATAGATATAGAATGGAATTAATAGCTAATCCATAGAAAGATAAAAGACATTCATGAACACTGGACACAAGATTAATCTTGGGAAAACCCTAGAAGGGAAAAACCTAGCCTTCAAAGCTCATCCACATTATATTAAATCTCAAACAAATTACATATGCCTCTCAGGCTTATAGATTCTAGGCTGCAACCCAGAGATTACAAACAATTCATACACATAGTTTTTCATCGACTTCTTTTCTTTCCAGTTTAAAATACTTCATCACCATCGGGAACCTTGTCGATATACCCCTCTTCTCCTTGTCATAAAAAATCCTCTTGCTTCTATTTATACCATTCGAAAATCATTTAACTCTTAACATATCGGCCCAATTACAATGGCTAGTAAAATAATGTACCAACTTAGGTAGTTCGCCCAAACCACTTACAATGTGAATCAACCAAGGCCAGCCACAAAAAATATAGGACCCAAAACAACATCCTCGATCATGTAAAAACCTTCTAAATTATTCCTTGAGGATCCACAACACGCCTCAATACCCTATCATCCATGAACATGGAAAACCAACAAAACATGATCTAGGAACATCCACGAGCCTCACGAATCACCATAGAAAATTCCACAAAAACTCCACGTACTGGAATCATAACATCTTCCCTCATGAACACTAACCAGAATAACTAAACAACTTTCAACACACAAATCTTCACAGCTCGATCAATCCTTCATGCAGATCCCTAAAAATTAACATGGTTAAACTAGGTACACACAACCATGAATCTTTTAATCCACAACCTTATATCATCAGCACACTAAGCTAGCTAAGCCGATGACTAAATCATAGAATTAGGTGTTGTACACCTTGCATAATGTTTGTATGTTTTATTTATTTATTATGTGTGTGGTGCACCTAGGGGTTTTCTAGGTGAACATGCATCACAAGGAGTTATAATGTTGGGGCCACTTTGTTGTATGTAACATTGGGACATAATTGTAAAATGTAATTATTTAATATTGGGGAATAATAATAAAATAATAAAGTACCCAATATTAAATGTGGGGTCACATGATGTAGTATTTTGGGCACATGGTTTATGTAATACCACTTGGTGGTTTTGTGGGAGCTTGTTTCTATAAAAGCAACCACAAGGGTAGTTGTTTAGGGTTGGATCAAAAGTTGGTCAAGGTTGAGCTTGTGCATGTGTGAGGGTTTGAAGCATGGCATGGGATGTGTGGATTCATGCTTGGTCACATGGAATGCATGGATAGCTTGTGCTTCAGAAGTGTTCATGGAGTCTCTGCAGATGTATTGTAATGGGTTTTCATTGCTGAATAATACATGGAGTGTGGATGCTTTTGGAGGCTGGGTTTTTCCCTCTTGAGGGTTTTCCCAGGGTATATCTTGTGTCATCTTTGATGGGTATGTTGTCTATTCTCTTGCATGTTGATGTTGAGTATTTTACTTGCATGTTTTCAGATTTGGGTTATGTGGAAATTGTCATTCTATGGCTGCATAGTTTCCTTACATAAACTAAACTTCACTGTCAACTGCTTCAAATTTTGAATGCTTCTAGATGCCCCTACATCAATTTTTTCTGTATTGCTCAAGATTAGATGGAAATATAGATAATTTCAAAGAGGATATTCCTGACAGTATCTGGGTTGGTCTAAATACAATCTAAGAAAAACCTGGGAAAATAGACAAGGACATTGTTAGTGAAGCTATTTCCATTGTTTCTAAACTTGTAAAAGAGGAATAATTAGCAAGTTTCAGGGAACTCAGTCAGCCAGGGTTGAGAACAAAGAAAAGGGAACATACCCTTATGGAAAACAAAGAAGTTGTAGGAAAATTGAAAGTAGATATCATTGAAAGGCTTACAAGCATGACAAGAATACTTGGGATGTTGATTGATGATGGCTTTGCTCCATCATTTATTGCCCCCGCAAGCTCTAATGAGAAACTGAATATTGAAGATATTGTGAATCTTGTACCAAAATACACTAATGCAGAAGTATACAATCTTGATATGGATCCTCCAAAAATTGAACGTACTTATTCTCTAGATAAAGTTTATGCTCTGGTGAGTGCAAAACATTAAGAAGAAAAAGAAGATAGAAGAAAAGAGAAGAGAATTAAAAAGGAAAGAGAAGAAATTGAAAAGAAAGGTGAAGAGAAAACTGTAGAAGAAACTGATACAAAGAAACAAGAAGAGAACATAGAGAAAGGTGAAGAACTGGGAGTAGGGATAGTTGAGAAAAGAGAATAAAGTGCTTGCAACTCCATCGATACTTATTTCGATGAAACTTTGATGAGCTTACTTTCTTCACCAATTATGGTCCGGCCCATCACCTCTTCCAAGATAATTCTTGACTTTGATAAGATTAATCCTAATCAAAAGTTTCAAATTAGTGATTCCATTCAAGCTTCGGCCAAAATTGACATGATTAAGGAGTTAGAAGAAAAATATAAGTTGATTGAGGAGACTATTGCTACTCTCCAAAGCACTATTCTAGAATGCAATATAAATTAGTTCGGAAGCATAACAGATAGATATAGAACAATCATTAATGTAGTGAAGGACTTCTCTTCCTGTTTGAATGAAAATATCCATAAGGAAAAGGAAGTTGAAAGGAATAATCTCTTGCTGAAATTGAAAGAGAGATGTGAAAATTCCTTCACAAATATTTAGTAGCTAATCAAGAAAAATCAAGACCTTCTTGAGGACGGAATTCTCTATAATTATATAGCCTACAATGGCAAAATGCCACAACTGTTATTAGAAAAGAGATTGACTCAATTGAGCCAACATTTTGGTAGGAATATTGTTCTTTCAAGTTCCAGGAGATCATCAATTGAGGAATTGGACAAAAGATACTTTGAACTACAACAACAACTAGACAATATCATTCTACCCTTAGGAAATCTTTGAGAGATGTGTGTTGACAACATTTAATTGATGAATCATGCCCTCTTAAAGGCACAACAAGAAACTTTTCTTGACCCTTACTCCATTAAATATGGAGAATCTCTTCTTTATTCCATTAAAGTTCATGCATAGATTTTAATTGAGGTAATTTTTCATTGGAGTGATAATAAGGGTAAGTAGATCACCCATTTTCAAAAAATGAAGCAGTCTTTCTCCAATGGTACATTCTAACAAGTTTCCCCTACACCCTTGTTCATTGATGTTAAAAGGGGGAGAAACAAAGATAATCATCTTAGGGGGGGTTCTAGAGTTTATCATTTGAATTTTTTTTGTATTCGGGCATTTTGTTTGCCATCAATGACAAAGGGGGAGATTGTTGATATTTGTCATTGATGTCATTCATTAGTTCTGTATTCCCACCTTTAGCTTATCTCTTGTTATGGCTATGGTGTTACTGGTATAATGTTTTTGGTCTGACACTATTTGGTATAGCGTGGGATATCTTTTTTGCATCTATGCCGACATCTACAATAGCTTGTGTAATGTGCTCACTCGACTTCATCTCCAATGCAAGCCAACTAAAGTAGATATGCAGATCCAATATGTGTGTGTGTGAAGCAACATAAAATACATGATGAAGAATGACATATGATGTATGATAGTGATCTTATAATGTATATTGCGAATTGATATAGTGTTTGTACAAAAGATCTTTGCGATTTAGCAAGAATTGTATTCATGCATATGTAGATGCAATTATAGCAGTTTAGTTTTGTAACACATACTCCAGCTATAAGCCATCTTTTAGTTGTTATAGCTGATTTTTATATTTTGGGAAATGTGCCCACCGATAGTGAGCCAACCAAGCATTGAGCCACCTCAATAGTGATCCACCTTTGTATTTTTTATTTAGTTACTTAATACTTGAGAGCTAACCCTCTCCATGGTTTTTCCCTTCTTGGGTTTCCATGTAAAAATATCAATACATTATGTGATGTTGTGTTACATTGGTTCTGCTAATAATTTTAATTATGTTATTTGGTCAGCTATTCAAAAACTTTAATATTTTTAGAGGAATATTGATTTACCCCTCCCCTCTCAGTGTTCTAGATGTTCAACAGTGTTTAACACAAGGTCAGCCAAAACTAGTGTGAAACACATAAATCAATTAAGCACACTCAAACTTAACTCGATACAATCTTTCGATTCAAATAATTTCACTTGAATATGACCTCATCAACTTATCTTGAGAATTTTAGGTCATAAAACTTGAACAAGAAGAAATCTGGAGCAACAACATTTCTCCTAGACCTCAACTAGACACACAAAAAAGCATAGTTCACAACTAGCGAACATAACTTGCACTGTAAAATGATCAAAAAACCCAAAATCTAGATATAATAGCTTCCAAAAATCATGAACAATACCTCATATCCTCACTAACATAGCATTGCATTCCAAAGAAAAACCAAAAGCACACACTGAATACCTACAACCTTTCTTTGTTACAATTTTCTCAATATCCTCGACATATAAAACCAATAACCATCATACATGACATCAATGACAACAACAACCAATTGACTAGTTAACCAATTGACATCAATGAGAATACCTTCATACTTGCAACATCTTCTTCTTTTGGGAATTTTATATGTACATAGGTACCTACCATGGCCTCATGTTTTGGGACCCATCTTCTTTTGCATCCTCCTGAGTCATGCTTAAGGGAGGGTGTTAGTGTATGTTTTAATTTTCTATTAAGATATTTAATTTTCCCTTATTTATAGGTTTTTCCTACACATTTATTAATATTTATTAGGATAATAAAATGACTTAATCATTTAATAACTGGGAGATAAAGTGATGAATTGTAATCTACCTTTTAAGGGTGAAATATTTACTTTTTTATAACTTGATTTAATGTTGGTGGTTTAGGTGGTCAATTCTCATTGGTTGATTTTCCACCTCCATCCTCTCCTAAGTTCTATATAAACTCATTACCTAGCTTGTATTTTTCATCTCGGAAGCTCTTAATGCATTCTCTCATATCAACATTGCATAATTTCTCAAAGTTGTGGTTTGCATTTTTTATGTTTTTCCAGTTTATATAACTTTTAAATTCTCTTAAAAATTTCCTTGGGTTATTCCGTCTATTTCAAATTTATAAAAAAGGTTAACATTAAACCATTCTTTTTTTCCCCTAAGTGAAATTTATCACTTTTGTTCAACTACCAAATTATTTCAAGATAAGAAATTCTATCAGGGACAACCCTAGAAAGGATATGAGGCTACACTTGATCTCTATATATCTTGATCACTATTGTGCTTGAGTGGAGGAACTAGTCTCCCCAATTATAGTTCATACCAACTTCAAGAGTTCCTTCCTTGGGTCTCTAAAACTTCACTTCCTTTTTCTGATAGCCTAGTGTTACTCTTAAATCAAATATTTTCCATTACCGATACATAAATTAATTTTACAATAAAATATACTTTGATACTGGATAGTGCACATTTCAAATATGTGTCTATCCTTGGATTGGTAGTGGAAATCCCTCTTAATTTTGAAATATTAACTACATGATTTGGCTATAGATGGGTTTCTCACTATACAACAAAATGTGGCAAAGTTAGGAATACCACCTAAACTATATCACTAGGATGTCTATCTTGATTTCCATCAAACTTTTATGAGTTCCTTCTACAATAAATCATGTAAAATTAAAAATCCTATTTAGAATGATGTTTTGAATGGCAACAACCATCATAATCAAATGCATGGGCATTTATACTTTATAATCTACACCCTATACTAAACATAGGGACAAATAGGTGTTCATAAAGGAATCCTCAAATATTTCATAATTGAAAGGTTCAACCCTATCATTGGTAAACCTCATAATTATTATATCATGATCCCTAATTCTATGATGAGAGAACCACATCACTCTATAACTAGGCCTATCCATAAAATATTCTCTACACAATGAGTTAAAATTTATTGGGATATTTTCCATTGAATTCAAGTTGAAAACCATACAAATGAAATTCCTATTTAGTTTAGTGAGAACACCACTTTTTCTATTGAAAATTACCTTGGAGTCACAATCATAATCATTGGTATTGGCACTTACTAAGTCTAAAATAATGAAAACATTAGCTAGTACTAGCCTAGAAACATCCAAATTCTAGATATTTGAGATGGGCCTTGCAACACTACACCTTTTCAAACCATACTTATACAATTCATAGCCTTGGACTAGAATAGTTGCATCACTAATGGCCTCAACTCTATCAATCAACCTATTTGAAATAATTTTTGACCCTTGTACATAATTTGAATTTTTTGATGAACTTGGGAGTTGATTAATTATATCCTCTTCCAATTTCCTTTTCATTTGACAAGTTTGGGATGGTGTTCGATTCATTTTAGGTTTTATTATATAATTAGGGTTTATGATTAAACCACAATTGGGGTTTAATTTTTCAATAAAATTATCTTATATTCTTTAAAATCTCTAATTGTCCCCTCACAATTTAGAAAACCTTATTTACAAAGCATGGACAATGAGAATTTTGACTCACCCACATTTAGTTTGTGAAAACCCTCATTTTTTTTTTTTTGTAGACACAACCTCTTGAATAGCTTGAAAGAATTAACTTCTTCTCCCAAATAGACTTTAGAATGGAATCAATTCATGAATATCATCCATATGGTATAGCTTCTATAATAATGGATTGAATGCCCAAAAATACAAATTATCCATAACCATTTTCATGTTTGAATGTCAATTGTTGATCTTGGTAGGAGCTATATCCTAATCAACCGTGAGCACACATCACTTCCTTAGTGCTGTTTAAATTTTAAAATTCCTTTTCTAAGTTTTACTACGAGGGTCATGGGTGCTACAATATAAATTTTCCACTTAAAAAGTAGCTTCTAAATTATGGGGTCAACCACAACTTCACTTTAAGGCGTTCCACGGGACGGTCCCCCCAAACATGGGAGCCTGACGTGGAAGTTTGTGAGATGGGGAGATGCCCGAAATGTCCCTCCCACGTCCCCCTCCAAGTACCGCTTCTTCCATGAGGGAGACGTTTCCCTGAAGTTTCTCAAAGGGAGACGCCTGAGAAACTTGGGAAACTCCTGGGAAACGTCTCCCAAGTCCCCTCCAAAACTAAAACTTGCAATTTAATAATATTTTTATAATTTTATTAAAAAAATAAAATCTAAACAATGACATGGTATAAACTATAATGTTTTACAATATGTTATTTTGGTCATTTTTATGTTGTGCGCCTAGGTAAGAGCTGCCGTAAGAGCTTGTAGTCTAAGATTGAAGTGGAACTGGAGACTAGACTTGGAGAGCAGGGTTTTTACTTTTTTGCATTTTCGCCGTCGGCCTTTTTCCACCACTAGGTTAGATTTATCATTTATATTTTTTGTTTTTCTTGAATCATTTTTGAATCTCTGATTTCTTTTTATTTGTTTTATTTATTTTTATTTCGTTTTTCTACGAAGCCTGCGCCCAGTGCATTCCCTGAGCCGGCGCGGGCAGGCATTCCCAACCCCAACAGAAAAACGAAAACCTCTTCAAGTTCAGAACTTCAACCTGTAAAAATTTAAAAA
>VDFB02377184.1:0-51744 GCA_007258455.2 Sequoia sempervirens | reverse complement strand
AGAATATGTTGAACACTTTTCAATAGTATTAAATTGGTCACGTGTATAGGGAAGGTAACATGATTGTTGACGCAATGGAGAATATTTTCCTAAGACAATCAGAGTGGCCATATTGGAATTTTTTTCAATTGCCAATTCAGATCAAAAAGATTATATCCAAAGAAAAAATTGGATTTTTATATAATCCTACAAGGATTGAAATAAATTAGTTTCGATGGAGTGCTCTTTATGTTATTTTTTTATTATGTTAACTATTTCCTTGCTCATAATGATTTTGGCAATTGGGAGAGTAGGGACACTAGTAGAATTTGGAAAATAAATGACTACATGACTAAAAATTTTAGTCATAACAACTAAATGACTAAATTCTACTCAGTTTTTGCAACACAAGCATAAATGACTAAATAAATGACTAATTTGATCATCGGATAAAACCACAACTATAAATGACTAAATAAATGACTATTTTTTTGCATCAAACTTTGTTTTTGAGAGAAAATCTTCCTAGCCATCAATTTAGGCTTTAGTCGACACTTATGCATACAAATGTATATATACATATACATTGTAAATGTGTAACAAAAATCAAACGATATAATTAAGACCACCATTTTCCCTTAGTTTTTAACTACTACTTAGTTAGAAGAAATAGTTTGGGTAAACAAATAAAGGTTGAAGGGTTTTGAAGATGGAGATATTGAGCAGTAATTGAAGGACTTTCCTAGTGGAGGAATCTCCTGTCAACAGTGCTTCAAAGTACGGGTCTAAAATGTGGCCAAATCTATCCTTCTATCAGAAAGCTCCCCACCTGGAAGTATGTCTTGAGAATTTTGAGCTTTTTGTTGTGGATCGTCTCAAAGGTAAGCAAACCATTCTTAATTTTTTTAAAAAATTGGATCTATACGTTATGCCTATTGGGTATTTGAAAATTTTGATGTTCCAGGTGTTTTCATTAAGTACTATTTGGCTATTTGAATTTTATTATGTTGGTTGTTTTGTTATTGGATATCTGGGTTTGTTTAAAAAATAATGCTTGGTATTTTTTTATTGGCTATTTGGGTATTTTGATGTTGGGTTTTCACTTGAAATGGGTATTTAAAAAAAATGGTACTAGATATTTTTCGCTATCAAGAGATAATGTTTTTTTCTGAGAAACACATGAGGTCTCAACCTTTTCTGGTATTACACATAGTTTTCTAAATTTTGATTTTGTTATCATTTTTCCCGGGCATTAAAAAAAATTTATGTTCGACGAACCCTTTGTTATTGACTATATTGGTATTTAAAAAAAGGATGTTGGGTGTTTTCTTTATATGGGTATTTTTTCGCTATCAAGTTAAAATTATTCTGACAAACGAACAATGTCTCAATCTTTTTGGTATTGCAACCTCACTAATCTGCTAGAGTTATGGTTTATGTTTCTACGAAGGCCTAGGGTTTGTACCCTAGTCATGCTCTTACTAATGCTTCTATTGGTATTAAAAAACAACCTTAAATATTGGGTCAGAAAATTAGCTATCTTGACAAGGTGTGGTATGATCTTGGATTGTATCCTAGAGTGTGTGGGAAGTTTGTGTTTGATCATTAAGGTATGTAAACCTGAGCAGGGAAATGTATCCTACATAGCATGGGTCTTGCTTTAATACTTCCCATAATGGCTATTAGTAGATCACATTATTATAGTTTGTGGTAACCCAAGATTGCATTCAAGTATGTAACAAACTTGGTCTATTGTTTAAGTTGTACACTTTTAAGTAACATTCATAAGGTTTAGAAAATCTTGATCACTCTCTAGAATATTCCATTAAACATGGGTTATGCTTGAATGCACTACATAATTGATATAACACAACCACTCTGCATATCAACCAGAGTTATAGGCTCTTTATTGCAGCAAGAGGTAATCGCTCTTGGATCATGCTATCATTGCATCATATCTTGTTAAACTTGAGTCAACCTGAATGCACGCCCAATGATGATTGACACCTAATTGTGATGATAATGATTTGTACATGAATTGTGCTCATATGAGTGCCTCCATTTCTATCGCAACATAGCCACATTAAACTTCGGTCACACATGAATGCATCCTATATTTGTTATAGCACAATTGTGCCACATGACCAATAGAGTTATGGATCACATAATTACAGTCACAAGAATTTGTTCCTCGGTTGTGCTCTTATGGTGATTCCATTACCATTACAACATAACCCTTTGAACTTATATTGCTCAAATCCTTACATTGCTTATTTTTTCTTTGGATGGATGGCAATTCAATGGTAGGGATTTGTATGCAGGTCATGCTCATATAAGTGCCTTCATCACCATTACACAATTGTACTTTGGATTTTCCTTTCTTGAACCTTTACTTCATTTTTTATTGTTAGGGTTTCTTAGTGATTATTCCATTTCCATGTGGCATATTGATAAAAGAAACCAAGCAAAAAATCATTCTATTTTTAGTTAACACCTACTAACATACTTTTGGAATAAATTTTTGACTACATTACATTGAGTGAAGAATTTTATTTTTTGCTTATAATACATTCATTGAGAGTTGTAGTAGAAAGATTTTTTATGCTGAAACCCATCTTGTAAACTTGCTTTAAGCTACATTTAGGAGGCTTCATGGATTTTTTGTGATTTATACAACTTTTGTTTTGATAGTAAATGACATTGAATTCTTTCTAAAACTGAAATGATTTATTAATTATGGTTTTATGATGATTAAATTTTTTATTTAGAAGGGGTTAATATGTGGCATTTTTATGTGAAGGAAGAATAGATTGTGCTGCAACATTCGGGTATGGATGGTTTAGGAAAACTTGGATTGCTATCAGTGACATAACCAGATTGGAGAGTACCTTGAGCCGATGTGAAACACTTTAGGGTGTTTTCGTTGGGAAGTAGAATCCGAGTGTAGGAATATAAACATCGGTGGACTAAAACATTACTTTCCACATGATTACATCTTAGGAGTCAGTCGATTACTCCAGATTCCCAATTGATCACTCTGAATATCTGATAGAGAAAGTTTCTACATTCTAAAGATAAATCATAAATCTGCTAGTCCAATTTGAGATCCAATTTGAGGTCCTAAATATCCTACAAAGAAAGTTCCTACATTCTAAAGATAAAATCATAAATCTGCTTGGTCCAATTGTAAGGATTTGTCTTTTTAATTATACTTCTTGATATTTGGCTTGATACAAATTGTTACTTTATAATTATGGTATTGCTTTTCTTCTAATGTTTTCAACCCTCATTTCAGGGAAGAGCTATGAAGATGGTTCCTTCAGATGGAGACTACATTTTTCCGCTATAGGTTTCATCTAGAAACACCAGAGGCTCAGGTACTGTCATACTCAGAGCAAAAGCAGGTGTCATGCAATGACGAGATACTCATTTTTGGAGCTTTGGTTAAGAAGTTTAAATGTTTGGCTATTTGCAAAGAGAATGTTCATGGGGTAGTGCAAACTTCCTTACAAAGCAATTACCATAGCAGAGTTTGAGGTGAATTGCACCTACTATTTTATGTTGATATGGATATGTTCTAACTTGTAGTTAATTGTTGTAGCATAACAAATAGGTTAAATAGTTGTTCATATACCATTGTTTCTAATTCAAAATTGCTATACCTTATTCTATGAGCAAATCACAGGGGGGGGGTCTATACATAAGACACCATTGTTTCAAATTCAAAATTGTTGGCTCTTTTGAACAATTGTTTGCTTCATTTATTTGATCTAAGACAACCTATTGTATAGAAGACACTCTCAAAATCACAATAAAATCCTTTATTCTAGGAAGACTGTTCAGAATCTACCCATCATAACAATGAACAAAAGCATTAGTCATTAACTTGAACTTTGCAAGAGTTTCATCAAATTCTACTTTTCCACTCTCTTTTCCATTCTGAATTTTATTCCCAATTTCATCCATGTAGAACTTCCTCATCTTGTAGATCCTTTTATTATCCATAACTTTACCAGGTGTCAAGGATAGTTTCAAGTTTTTACCCAAGAAACAATTGACAAAATTTGGCCTTACTAGATACAATGTGTTGAAAAAATCTTTGAAGTTATTCTGGAAAAGAGTTCCTGAGAGTATAATGTGTAGTTTTGAATTAACCTTTTTGCATGAATTCCATATCTTTGATTGGCTATTTCGAGCTTGATGACCTTCATCAAGAACGAGTAGACCTGGGCTCTCTAAAAGAAATTTTCCAATATGCTTAGCCTCTTCAGGAAGGCTCACATTTGTCTCACAAGTTAGGTATACAAAAGTATTGTAGCCAATAACAATCACACTTTTTCTTCTATTCCACTCACTTGTGAGACAAATTTGAGCCTTCATGAAGAGGCTAAGCATATTGGGAAATTTCTTCTAGAGAGCATAGATCTTCTCATTCTAGATGAAGGTCATCAAGCTTGAAATAGAAGATCAAAGATATAGAATTCATGCAAAAAGGTTAATTCAAAACTGCGCATTATACTCTCAGGAACTCTTTTCCAGAATAACTTCAAAGAGCTTTTCAATACATTGTATCTGGTAAGGCCAAATTTTTTCAATTACTGCTTGGGTAAAAACTCGAAGCTATCCTTGACACTTGGTAAATTTATGGCTAACAATAGGATCTACAGGCTGAGGAAGTTCTTCGTGGATGAAATTGGGAATAAAATTCAGAATGGAAAAGAGAGTGGAAAAGTAGAATCTAATGAAACTCTTGCAAAGTTTAGCTTAATGACTGATGCTTTTGTTCATTGTTATGATGGGAATATTTTGAAAAATCTTCCCAAAATAAAGGATTTTACTATGATTTTGAGAGCATCTTCTATACAATAGGTTGTCTTAGATCAAATAAATGAAGCAACCAATTGTGAAAGAGCCAACAATTTTGATTTTGAAACAATGGTGTCTTATGTATAGACTCCCCCTATGATTTGCTCCTAGAATAAGGTATAACAATTTTGAATTAGAAACAATGATATATGAACAACTATTTAGCCTATCTGTTATGCTACAACAATTAACTATAGGTTAGAACATATCCATATCAAGATAAAATACCAGGTGTAATTCACCTCAAACTCTATTGTGGTAATTTATTTGTAAGGAAGTTTGTGCTCCTCCATGATCATTCTCTATGCACATCAGTAGTTGGTTACTATCATGATCTCCTTTGTGATTAAAAGAACAGTGAAGTTCATTGCATAACTCATGACCATTTTGCAGTGCTATGATTCAATGCTCTTTTACTTCTTACTCACTATGTTCTCAATCACCATGTTCAAATGACTTAGAGGATAGATCTTTGTCACCATTTGACAATAACTTTCATTGTTTTTGGACTATTTGTTATGATTCAATCATTGTTTGACAGTGTTCTTCCTTTCTTAGTCCTATAGGATGGAGGACAATTCACAATTTTCAACTCTCTAACAATGATATTCCTTTCAATGATCTCAGTCACCTAATTCAATGTGTTATCTTCTTCATTTCTCAGTGCTAACAATTCCCACATAGTGTTTTATCAATCAGTTACAATACTCCTTCATTTGAATATATTATGTTACTTAGATAGTAATGTTTTAGTGAATTCATATTTTTTCTTGCAAACATCTTATTGCACTTGTAGAGTTTTTTTGCGCATAATATGTAGTCAAGATGCCTTCAAATGGAGCTCTTTTGTAGAGGCAATAGGTTAATGATGTCAATAAAATAACAGTGTTAGTGAAAGGTATGATAGTAGATATGTTGAGAATGGAAGGTATAATGTTTTGACAGTAAAGAATCATTTATCTTCTTAGATCTTGATACAAGTTTCCCTGGTACATAAGATAGCGTATAATGTACTATATTCCATAGTATCCACCTAATTCCATACCACCTAGAGAATCAATGACTGAGAGTATATGTGCCCTATATTTTGTAGCCCAAATGTGTCTTTCTAATGGTTTTTCACAACTAGGAAGAAGGTATGTCATGAAATGTTTGTGCCCACCCAAAAGTAATCGTTACAAAGAATGTTTGCACCTATGCAAAATACCATAAGTTGCTTCAAAATGTTATGATCCAACATCTTTATGATTATATATACATCTTTTTTTCCATAGTTTTAAAATACACATTTATGATAATATTCACACAACAAGAACCTTGAAAGGTTGGAAACCTTGCTCTCATTCTTCCTAGGTCACTCCTCAAGAGCCCATATCAGTATTTGTGGGCTCTTTACAATAGCTTATCCACTAATGAGAAGGATCCCCTCATTTTCTAATGGAAGAAATTTTCATCTACTTTTCTTGAATGTGTAATGTGATGTAGCACGTTCAATGTCACAAGGCACGGTTTGAGAGTAGAATTTTGAGACCTGATATCCATAGAATCCAACTTCTTGCAACACAAAATGTAGAAGCAACATCCCAACCAAAGAAACTTGGCTTTAATATGCACCATAACCAATGTTTTCCCACATGAATGGTGGAATTGAACTAACTTTTGGGGGTCCCTTGAATAACAAACATACACAGACACAAACTGCTGTAGTAGCTAGCAAGGAGAAAATAAATGGACAATACATGGCTCCATGATAGCCCGTCATCCTTAATACTCTCTTGGAGGAAAATATTGCACACTCACCACATTTTTGAGGAAGCTTAAGTACCATTTGTTGAGACAAGTTTGTGATTGAGCCAGCTTCCTGAATTGCACTCACATTCAAGGAAGGTGCTTTCAAAATTGTTATTGCTAACTGAGCACTCATGTTATCTCCTAGTTTTCTTTCAACTAACTGGTTATATGAATGATTATTTCTCATTAAGGCATAAGCATATTTGGAAGTGGATTTTGATCATATATTGTAGTTGCAAGTTCCACTTCGAATCACCAAAGCCTTCACAAAAACTTTTGCACAATCACCACAACACCGCATAGTTGTTGTTGGGCCTTCGCGATGATGCAGGGAACTTTCCATGCATCACCGCGAAGGCCCAACAACAACCATGTGGTGTTGTGGTGGTTGTGTAGAAGGTTTTGCGAAGAATTTGGTGATCTGGAGTGGAACTTGCAACTACAACATCTGATAAAAATCCACTTCCAAATATGCTTTTGATGGATGCTCATATCCTTATCCAAAGCTCCAATTCACACATAGGTAGGAAGGACGCTTTCAAAGGTTGAGGAGTTGGGATTTACACCTAATGGTTGCATTTTCTTAAAATTTTCTAAGGACTTTTCAGAAAAACCCTTTTTGAACATATCCTTCAATGACGACATTCCATGATATCACATTTCTTTGAGGCATTTTTGAAATAGTTCGCTTGCCTTGTCTATGCTTCCACATTTTCATGTATGTCTAGCAAGGTACTTGTATCTAGAACATATGACAAAAAAATCCCTGTTGTTATACTTTGATGGATGTCCCTTCGTTATTAATGGATATTTGATGTAGTGCACATTATTATAGTGCAAACCTATTTTTTAGATTGTTTCATTTAGCATCACCAATATTCTCCACAAGAATATTGTCCCTGTTTAAAATGATGGAAATGGTTCACATCTCTAAAAAAAATTCTCTTACAATAATCTTGGAGATGAATTTAGATGCAGTGTGAAAATTAGAACATACTCGAAGGTTCTTAACAACTCTAATAGTTCTACCAAGGGCCATGTTTAACAAATTAAATGCAATTGCTAACTTTTCACTATGGTGGCAGATAAATGATTATTCTTTCTTCTATTTCACAATATTGAGTAAGTCTTGAATTTGGAAATACCCTACTACCTTCATTTTCCAAGCCAATTTCTCCAATTTTGCATAGCTCTCCCATGTTTGTGGATGTGAGATGTCTCCTACAATTTTTTAATCGATTTATCTTTCTACTGTGTTTGGACTTACTTTTGTAAACTTGCAATATACGATACACTTTTATTCTTTCTGAATTGAGAGTAATAGTATTATTTTTTTGGTTGTATTGAGGCACAACTTCATTCATGGTGGAAAAGGAAGCACCCTATTGCTCATATTAGATGGCACGTTGCATATAAAGGAGGAAAGATTCTAGGGATATTATTGACTGAATTGAAGGAGAGATCTTCATATATGGGACACGATCAACACTCTCCTTCTTGGATTCTACACGTTACAGCTTACTCTAGGAAGATTTTCCATGTTGTAAAAGTTTTAAGAGATGAAAGAGGCATGTGCTCACATTGAAGGGCTCCAAGCATGCATTTCCATCATTGCATAAGTTTTTTGGGGAAGTTTCTTTCTTGTCATTTTTGTCAATTGTAACTCATATTTTCAGTCTTGTGACTGAAAATAAAAATTGTAATACTCTATTTCTAAACATTTTTTAAGCAAGATAGATATTTTAGACTTGTGCAAGCTGTAAGAAGACCTTTCTTTTAATAAAGTTTGATGATTTTTCCTTCTCAATGGTTGTCTTATTGTATGATTGATGTGTATTTTTGCGTTTTATATTTAAATCCTCAAATATTAGTCAATTAAAATGACTAAATATACTACTAATTTACATCAATTAATAATTAAATTGACTAAATATACTACCAATTGATAGAAATCAGTGAACAGTGAATAAATATGACTAAATATATGACTAGTGAAATCAGTGAATAAAAAACTAAATATACTACCAAATTGATCAAAATGATGATTAAAATTAATGACTAAATACACTACCAATGGATAGAAATCAGTGAATAAAAATGACTAAATAAGTGACCAGTTAACAACAATCAGTGACTAAATTAACAACTAAATATATCAGTGAATAAAAAATGACTAAATAAGTGACCAGATTACATCAATCAATGACTAAATATACTACCAAATTGATCAATAAAAACAACCAATAAATGACTAAAAATGGTTTAGTCATCAATCTGGTCGTGTTATAAATGACTGGCAATAAACTACTAATGGTCATGTGATCATCTTCAGTCATTTATATGCAGTTTTTAGTAGTTTTTTTAATCATATATTGTTGTTTATGTACTAGTGGGACTTGAAGAACTTTAATGATTGCAATAGTACGAAAAATATTCAGAAGTATAAAGATAATAGGACAAAAAGAAAAGATCTTTTAGAAGCCTCGTGTAGGATTAAAAAAGGAAAGGAGCTTGAAGGACTTCAAACAATGATTTTACCCACCCAACCCACTAAAAATATTTCAAGGGATTGTCGACATGACACTTTCGTACCGACCAACTCCAATAGTATGGTGTATAATAAAAAAAGATTAATTATGATTCTTGATGGAAGGGGTGTTTTCATTTCCAACAAAGGATGGAACAAAAAGCATGAGTTATCTCCTTGTGAACAACATGATTTATTTAAAACTATTGCTAGTTGGTATGAGTCAGCATCGTTCCAAATGAAAAGTTCTCAAGTTACCATCAATTATGAATATTTTGAACTGCCAGTGATTTCTATCTTGGATGAGAAGGGTCTAAGAGTTGAATATTTTCTTCTATGCAAGGACTACCTAACCAAAGAAGAAACCATGGGAGGACCCAGAAAGAGAATGGAACTAAGCAAACTGGACTCTCTAAGACAAAATGCAAAGCGATGGAGCCTTTTTGAACGTGCTAGTTTTACCCCATACTTCGAGGCTATGGAGGGTTATAGTGAGGAGATCAACTATACATTTGTGAATTCCTGGAGGGACAGAGAGGTTGACATGGGTGGGCTTCATTTCACGGTGGATGCTAAACTAATAGCTAAAGCCACTGGTCTCAAATATGAAGGAAAGAAAATTGCCAAAGTAAGTACAGGGAACCACTAGATCTACATCGACATTTTTTTTGAAGTGTCACATCTCATACTTTGATGCTATTTTGACCATGACTTACTTTGATGCTATTTTGACCATGACTTACTTTGACGCTGTTTGACCATGACTTTGTGGGATTTAATATACAAATTATGATACGTGTTAGAGCAATATAATATACTACAATGCTTTGGAGTATGGAAATGTAGAAAAATAATTGTTTTCTTTCAGAATTATGAGTGCATTTTATATTAAAATGATACTAAATAGGAATGTTGATTTAATTATTGCCTAAATTTATATTTCTATACTGGATACTAATACACTTTCGTTTTTGCACGCCTGAGTGCATTTGAGTGGCAGGTGATCGAAGGCCAAGAGTGTGATTGAGGAAAAGAAGGTTAGCTTTCCGACAGGGTAAAAGAGGAGAAGCTCTCGATTACGCACACACCACTTAAAATCATGTAGTTGCATTAGGCCATTTCTGTTTTCAATGTGAATGTTTGAAATTGATTAGCATAGCAAAATTAAAATATAGTTTAATTAACCTTAAAAATTATGAAAAGAATATGGTTTATTCTATTTTAATTTATCCTTGTGCAATAAAAAGGAAAGAAAACCTGATTTTAAAAGAGATATAATATATAGGAAATTAAAGAAATAAAACAAAACAAATAATAAAGTAAAAGTATTATGTTTGCATATAATGAAATAATTGGTTTATATAAAAGGGAAATATTTCTATTTTCTTATGGTTATTTTTTTTCCCAAAATAAAAAGGAATGAACAGCCCGAGAGAACATTGGGCTCTGGAAATTTTATCTTAAAACCAACAATACTGTTGGCATGTGGCAATCCTTAGAATTTGCATGAGAATTTTATCTGTCATCTGGAAATACTTTGCATGATCCTCGAAAAGAGGAATAGAGCTTTAAGAGAGAAAAGAGAACTTCCATTCAGGGATATCCGAGAGCTCTGGAAAATAGGCGACAAGAAGGTATTACTGGGCATCTGCTCTGAAGACGAAAATTGCCAGGTTCTTTTCATACTTTGCCTTCATTTAATTTAAAAATTGCAGTAAGGAAATTGAAGGAATGAAATGCATCATTCCATGATATGAGTACAAAAAATTGAGAAATCTTTTCTAATTTCATTTCTGCATCTGGGTAATAGTTTACTTTTCATTGTTGCAATATAGAATACCCAATCTTTTCTTCCAGAATTAGGGTTTCATTCTGTTACAAAATCTGCAATTTATTAAACTCTCTATATATATATACAATATATATATATATACATATATATATAAATATATATATACATATATATATGCACAGGAATCTGAATTCCCGTGCATATATACATATATATATATATATATGCATATAATGACTGCATAAAAACCCTGTCATCTGAAATAAATTCAAAATGCCTTTGAGATAAATTCGAATGCAGATATACTGGACGAAATGTCTTCTTATTTTGAGTTTTGAAATTGTTATCCATAGGAATGAGGAAGGGATTTAATCCCTTGTCCTCCCCATGGGAAGGACGCGGCACTGTGGGAGGCTCGCGCCCTCCACAGGCCGAGATAAATTCGAATGCAGATATACTGGACGAAATGTCTTCTTATTTTGAGTTTTGAAATTGTTATCCATAGGAATGAGGAAGGGATTTAATCCCTTGTCCTCCCCATGGGAAGGACGCGGCACTGTGGGAGGCTCGCGCCCTCCACAGGCCGCGGCCTGTGGAGGAGGCGCGAGCCCCTCACAGCCCGCCCCCTCCCCATGGGAGGGGCAAGGGCTTCCCTGAGCCCTTATGTTGCTCAATGCCAGTAAGGAAACCCTATAAAATGTTTATATTCTGTGTGCACGGCCAGAGAACTTTTGAATAGTCATAAAAACCAGTATTTTCTTTCTTCAAAATTTACACTCAGCTATATATGAATTTTTACACACACATATATATATATATATTTATATATATATATATATATATATATCCATGCATATACATACCAAAATGCAAGTTGAAACAGGAAAATCATTTCCAGAAAGTGGTATGAACTCTGTTAACTATACACAAACATCTCAGAAATGTTAAACCTGGAACAAGAACAAAATTGTCTCTGAGAACCATGTAAACTGAAAATCATCTTGATTACCTTGTCGTATACTTACCTACAGAAGTACAATCCTGAGTAAAGGAATACAACATAAAAATTGAATGCAAGATTATCTTTCAAACCTCTGATATTCTGAATAAATTGCACTGTTTCAGTATATTATTAATACTCTGAAACCTGTATTAAAAATTGGGTATTACACTATCAGTCAGCCTGAACTTAGAAAGAATAGAAGTACATACTGAAATCAGAAAACACTGTTTCATTCAAACAAATTAATTAAATCTTTCTTTCTAAAAGTACACTGAAAAGTATTGACATACATGTTCTTCTTTGAAAACAGAGCCTTTATCCAAAATCAGAAGAGGATTACTTACAAAAGAGTAAACGAAATCTTACAACTGAATTTACAATTTTTCTTTCAAAGGATGTTCTGAAATTCACAGTTGAAATTCTTTTAGAATTAATTGAATGTATGAAACATGTAAGAAAATGCACAACTTTCTGCTTTGGTATTTATTCATACTTTACTTGTGGTAACTTCCGGGACAGGGTGCCGAAGGTGGACCAACAGAGACGGTAGTATTACCTTTTCTAAACTACCATTTACTTGTATTATTTATGCTTGGCCAAGCACTTGTACCATTGAAATAGATGGGTTTGTTTTAAAAAGCCTAGAAACATATATGTATTTGAGTCTCTGCCACCTCCTGTTGCAAGAAATGTGTTTATTTCTCATGTTAGAAATGCATATAGGCATCAGGCACGCATCGAGAGTTCCCTCCTGTTTTACTGTTTCGGGTTGCTAGGCTCCTTTATGCAGGGCCGAGGATTCCTTCAAGTTAGGAAGGAACCCGGGGAAGTCATGTACTTCATGGTTGGGCGGAAAAGGCGCCTGAATCACACTCTTGGCCCCAGCTCGCAAGCAGACCGATGGTGTCACGGCGGTTGGTGGTTCCGAGTTTTATTTGCTATTGATGTACTTGTGTATTATTCAGGATTGGCTTGTGAAGCCCATTGTAAATGTATATATGTATTTGACTTTCTTTGTTGAAACTTTGAAATAGAAGTATGATTTGAAAGTATCTAATGTAACATTGATTTGAGGAATTAAATTTTTATGACTTAGCATAGAAAAGATGTTTCTATTGGAATTGTTGATTTCTTCCAAGTATGATTGAATATATGTATATGAGAAAAGTCTTGAAATACTTATGCTTTGTATAATCTTGATACATTACATTGATATTAATATTATACATAAAATGAAATTTAAATTCTCTTTTTAAGCTCATTTGGAAGTATTATGTACAATGTTGATTACTTGGAAATCTTTTTATACTGATTTGAACGAATTGAAAACACTCTTAATTTTCGGAGCGCTACATGAAGCCAAGGAGAAAATACAAAGATTTTAGAATGGCTATGTCAGGTTGTTACTCTCGCCCCCTTACCACAATGTTAGCTTTTTTGTTATAAAATATTTTACTTTAGAGGGCCAATATTAGTAAGTGCATGGATATTATTTCCCTATCCTAAACCACATTCAACATTTGGAGAAAATCAATCTGCCTTTTTCCCTCCTTTCATCATTACAATAGATCCTGACTAATGGAGCTAACCCACCCCTGCACTAGGGTTTAATTAGGGAAATTTGAGAATATTTCCTTGCCACCACCCCACAAAAGAATGCCTTTTATAATCTTCTCAGGAGAATTCTACCCCTAAAAGCTCTATCAATATCGAGTTGTTTGAAAGTTGACCCCACTCCCTTAAGAAAGATTTTTTTTTTGTAAGACACCTCCCCTTAAAAAAGTGGACCCCTCATGGACGAAGCTCCTCAAAATTACTCTTGAAAAACACAATCCTGCTCCTCTCTCTTTAGGTGTCGTTAAGAAAATAAAGGTGGCGATTAAAGAGCTAGACTCTGAATCCCTAATCATTATGATCCCTGATGACCAAGACATAAGCCCTGAAAGCGGTTACACCACCCCCATTGGTCGTAAGTCTACGTGTCTTGCCTTGTTGCTTCCAAAGGAAAGGAAATAAGTCAAAATCCAAAAAAATCAGTAGATAGGAAGGTCGAGGCCCCTTCAAAACTCGAGAACAAAAAAGGGAAGAAATTTGCTAGGGAGGAGGATGATACCTCCTTTGAGGAGTATGTCCCAAATAGTTTTGGAGAAACTAAACTCTCTGAGGAAGAGGTTTCAGTGTTTGAGGATATTGAGGATTCTAGTCAAGAAGAGGAAGAAGGCAATACTCAACAGGAGGAGAAGCATGGTGAGGATGAAGGGATAAACCCTAGAATGATTGAATAATAGGGAAATATAAATGAAACCCCAATTAATTTGGAAACCACCAAAATTACTACTAATACCCCTCTCAATTCTGAGAGTCTGAATGAAAGAAACACTGAAATAGAAAAGAAAAAAATGGAAATGCTTGAAGAGAGGATGGAGCAAGTTGAAAGAATGTTGCAGAAAGAAGACAATTCAAAAAGGTTCTATGCTATTGAGAAGGCCATCAAAAAGGTTTACAAAGTGATGGACGATGTCATGAAAAGAGTTGTGATGGGAACCATATCGAGACAAGGAAATATCAAAAAGCAACAAAGGAAAAAAGGAAGAAGGGATGAAGCTGATTGGTCCAGGACAATGGAGATAAAAGACAAACTTGAGTCCATACTGCCAAAAATTTGGAGAAGGCTTGGAGCCTAATAAAGGATTCTTATTCCTTTGTTATGTGTTTAGTTTTTTTCCTTTTTATGGCTTTGGTCGACTGTTTTTTGGATCTTTTGTAAGGTTTATATTTGATATTGGCTTGGTAATCCCGAACTATGTTTATATATTGTTAATCTCTATTTTGATGGTTATATGCTCTTTGGGAACTTATGACAGGATCTGCCTACCCTATGATAATCTTTGGGTTAATGATAGTATGGTCTAGTTAAAATTATAGTAGTACTTGGATAGGGTTATCTGTTTTGACTCTTTAGGAATTGGTTGATGCTTTTTTTCAGTGGTTTTGGTGAGGAGATGTAGTGTTGTTTCTTGTTTTGCTGTCTCCTATATTTTGTTGTTCTTGTTTGGTTGTTGTTGCACTGAAAAGTTTTGCTATTTTTATTTGGGATCAGGGCCCTAACTCTGCTTATTTAATAAAAAACAATAATGTATGCAAAACCCTCATAAATTACCATTGTTATGTTTGCAAATGATGTACAAATTCCTTTCAATCAACCAATAAAAATATATATTTGATTTTCTTGCAAATTTTAATCAATACAAACCTCTATAAGCCAAAATCTTTAATAAATCACTATAGTGATATTATAGCAAGCTGAAAAGGACTTCAATCTATAAACCCAAGTGTGATTCTTGAATATAATCATCTCAAATAGAGATGAGGATTTTTTGTCCCCAAATCTAACTATATAAATCCAAGAGGATTTTAATCCTTCAGATTTGAACACCAAGGCATTTTATTCTTAAATACTTTAATCTCCAAAATGGAAGGAATAATGAAATGAGAAAATTGAATTATTTTTTTTGTGCCTTGACCTCTCTTTTATAGTTGTCTTTTTTGGTCCCTACATTTTATTTTTATATACTTTTTCGTCCAAATATTTAAAAATATTTTTAATTACATCCAAAAGTCAAATTTTAATCATATTTTTATCAAAGTGTAAAAATCACTTTTTAAGAATTACTAGGACCTAAATAATATTTAAGTGGCCAAATTTGATCGGGTCCAATTAAAAAATATTATTAATTTTTTAGTTCTAGAAAGGATACATGACAATCAACCCTTTCTAGAATTGCTTGAGCTCTTAAGCAATTGTAAACCCAGACGCTCAACTATCACTATATCAATGTGATGAGTCATGCTATAATTCTCGTAGAGCCTAGAACCTACACCTATTAAATGAAGCAACTCTTACAAAAAAACACTATGGGATCTATACAAATCCTAATACTCAAGTATCATCATGCCAACATTATGAATCATGTTGTAATGCTCATAGAAGCTAGATCTTATACCTATCAAGTGAAATAACTCTTACCAAAAAGGACTATGAGGTCTACTATGTCTACCAATCATATTTTTATGAAATCTATTTAATTCGTTCACCTCTTTGAAAAATAATTTGGCCAATTAAGAAATAACAAAAAAGTGTGAATGATTCACAACAACATAAATGAAAACCTTTGAAGGACCAATGATGAGATGTAAGATTATACTTTCCCACCTTTGACCTGCATTAAGCAAGGAGAGTAACTAGCTCAAAATATGCTTAGGTCCTCGAAGTGATGACAAATAATGATTTGTTTCTAGTGCCTGAGGAAATCTTCAAACTCCCACAAGGCTAAAAGCTACCTTATGAACTTAACACCATATTTTTTGTGCCACTTTGTTATCACAATAAAAACGATAATAATTCCCTTGAGTTCAAATATATCTTACCACTATATTGTAGGCTGAAAAACCTTATAAATTTATGCAAATAAACTTGTATATAAATTGAAATGAAGTTGCAATGGTCATAATTCCTTAAAAAAATTATCCTAAATAGTAGTATAGTAGTTGGCATAATTATTTTTAGTAGCTCCATTGGCTAAAACCCTACACAAACAACAAGACACAAGATTTTTTTAAAATATGCAAATCGCTAATTGTATATGATTAATGATAGTAGGTCAAAATCATTGACCTAAAAATTTATAATATAAAAATGGTACACAAATTTTCATACTAAATTTCCTTGCAAAAAATAGTAAATAAAGGCTAAAAATAACCATATAATGACTAAAAATAATACAATAGCAACAACAAACTGAAAATCACCCAATCTTTTGATTGAAATCACCTATATGACTATAAATAGTGTAATGTTGTATCTATGAATTATGATGAAAACAACAATAAAGCTATAAATTATGATGATAATAGTTCTTGATATGTTTCCTTTACAACATAATTGCAATATGCTATGAAACTACTCTTTCCCATTTACCTTGTTTGTAATCTTCTGCAAACATATATGAATTTGAAACTATTCCACCAAGTTTGTGTTGCATGACTATGATATTACTGCAAATTCCCCCTTGAAACCTTTCTATGATGCCATTTACTTATTCAATATGGAATATATATCCAACATGTATCTTCTCTATCTCATGAGGAAACCCTCTAGTTGATGGCCATCCTTTGGATGAAGTTATGATTGTTATCAATTGATGTTCCTGTCACTTATCCATGACAACTCTTTGAGCTCCATCTTCGATGCCTTGAAGCACTACTTGTTTTTCCTTAGATTTTGACTTCATAATGAACTATCCAAAATAAGGCAACCCTTGTATTCCCAATTTTATGTTCTCTCTTAGACTTGTGACATAGGAGTCATATCACACCTTGTGTCTACTTGATGTGATGAAGAGTTATTGTGTATTTATGATGCAAGGAATAGTCAATCCATATTGTAGTATCTCATCCTATATGAATTCTCCTTCATACATATAAGGGTGGAAAACATGTTTGTAAGTTGATTCCAAAAACACCACACCATGCTTAGTTAGAAATTTTTGAATATCAAAATGAAATTTATTTTTCTTATCACCTTCCAACATCAACCATCTCGTTGTCCAAATGAATATCTCCATAACCTTGCCTTCAAGTGTAGAACTTGGATCCAAGGAATGGCCTATGAATTATGAGCATTGATCCTTCACAAATTTGTTAGAATTTACAATATATCTTGTATAATTCTTCATGATCTTTCCTTCTATCCAAATGCATGGGATAAGAATTCATTAGAAGTGGTGATAATTTTAAAAGTTAGAAATAAAGGATCTATAATC
The DNA here is from genome assembly GCA_007258455.2 of Sequoia sempervirens. Taxonomy (NCBI): domain Eukaryota; kingdom Viridiplantae; phylum Streptophyta; class Pinopsida; order Cupressales; family Cupressaceae; genus Sequoia; species Sequoia sempervirens. The sequence goes on along the minus strand of VDFB02377184.1, from coordinate 33,964 downwards.
CCTATGCTATAAGTGGCATACTTAACCCTAAGTAATACTTTCAATGATGACTAAAATCTTGTTTAATGACATAGTATGAAGCAACAAATTTGATATATGACCGCCCTTTTCATACCTTATAGGTTGTAATTAAAGTGCTCAGCTTCCTATGTTGAATTAGAAATTATTGAGATATCCTCAACACCTCAAATCCTTAAAACTCCTAGATTGGGTTCAATCAAAATATTCTCCTTGAATTAATACTCATCCATATTGCTACTCTATAAATCAATCACATATGACAATGACTCAACCTTTGGGAGGTCAAAGGATAGTTCATGATTTGGCATATCTTCTTCCATCTTGGGCTCTTCACATGTAACAAGTGCTGCATTTTCTTCCTTGACTTCATCAAGGTTTTGCTAACATATGTGATCATTAGAAGTCACTAAAATGTCTTCTAACAAAGGAGCTTCAACTTTAGGGTATGTCCACCAAAATGGTGGACAAAAAAGTGGCCAAATGAGTGATTTTTTCATAGTGCACTCATGTTATTAAAAATTGAAATAATGTGATCATGTTATAGCTTGGAAAACCAAGCCATAATACAATCACATTCTAAGGCCTACAAAAATGCAATCCCATTTTTTAGGCCATAACAATTGAAAAAAGTGATTTATTTTTTAAAACATGAATGTGTTATGTAATGCACTCATGTTACATAATGCACTCATATTTTTTACTCAAAAAAAAATTCCCTTCCTTTTTTCTTTTGAATAGATTTGGATAATGAGCCTAGAGGGTTGTGCTTCTAATTTACCCCATTTGACATGTTTTTCGTTGATAATTTTTCAACCTCAATGTCATCAAATTTACTCATGTTATAATAATATTTAATAAAATCACCATCAAAATGTTGTATGTCTTTTTAGCTTTCTAACCATGTTTTTTTCTATTTGGAATATTATAACATATTTATTTTTTACTAATGTTTATATATTCCTTAGACACATACATATTGATTTTTATTCATAAAATTTGATCCACTTATTATTTCAAAAAAATATAAGATTGTTGTATGCTTAATCCTTACACACACACACACACACATTCAATTATGTTTCTACAAGTTATGTGACATGGCTCAATGATACAATTTCTGGGATGCATCCACTTTAAAAAATCACAAAAAAAAGTTTAATAAAAAATTAAAAAATACAAAACTTCTATTACTCACTCTTAACCATATTTTTATCAAGTAGTTTAAAAATACTAAATGCAACAAAAAAATAGAGGGCAACATTGAATATTATGTTATATTTTAGCAAGAAAAAATAAACACTTCTATTTGTGTGCAATATTTGACCCTCTTAATCTTAACCATTTTTAAAAAAAGTTTAGTAGTTTAGAAAATAGATTCAAAGTACTACAATTCTTGTTGTTGTCATATTTTCAAATTTTGAGTGCATGCATCTCAAATTACTCATCCAAGTTTAATTTTAGCTAATTTTAAAAAACCATTTTTGACACCCTTTTTGTCTCTCATTTCCATGCACTTATTGTTACAACCCAATTGAGTAATTACTATTTAATATTACTATGTAGGGTAAATATGAATGTAATGTGAGTCCCAGAGATGAATAAATTGTGCTTCTACTTTGTTATCAATGCATTATATGTGAGTGTTATCTCATGGAAAAGTACTGCATATATGTGAATGGATGGTTATTGAATTGATATTCTAACTTTGGAGATGTATTATGTATATTGCATATTTTATGAACAGTTGAGTTTCGTGTGCATGTGTTAGTGGTTGCAGGTATATGTTCAATTCCTCCAGGCAAAGGGAAGTATCACTCAAGAGATCTTGGTCGGGTAACCGATAACAAAAAATATCTGAGCATATACACACACCATAGTAGAATAATTGAGTTGAGTCATTATGTGGGAAGAGGGTAAGCCATCCTTAGTTGAGGTGTTTGCATAAGTAAATGTCTTGATTACTACTGAAATGCATTATTGAGTGATGTTTATCTATTTGAGCTTTAGAGTTCTTTCTTGTACTATTATGATTATATTGATAAGAAGGACGTATGTGGAGTATGTGTATATATATGCACATATATGTCAATGGGATCTAACAACATGTATATGCACATGTATAGATGTACCACATGTAAAAGTTTATCAATACAATGGTAATTGTGAATGGCTATATGTGAATCAAATGTGAACATATATATATATGTATACTATATACACATATCCATATGTATATATGTATCGATACACGCGTACGTTGGCAAATGGACATGCCCATATGAATGTATCAATATAGGTATACATACGTATATGTGTACATAGAGGCATATACTTATATACATATATATGTATACAATCGATATATTGTCTATTATGTGAATATTATCTTGCTTATACTTATTTGTATATCGAATGTATACTTGCTTGGTGGCGAAAGGTATATATGTAAATACATATATATAAATATGCATATACACATATACACATATATATTGGTATTAATATATATATGTATATGTAGTATTATATATATATATGTGTGTGTGTGTGTGTGTGTGTGTATATATGTATATTAACATATATTTAGTATATTAACCATTGCTTGGGAATTGACTATCATTTACCATTCATTTACCATAATAAAGGTTGATTATTAGAGGCCGAATATAAGTTGCATATGACTGTATCTTGAGAGGCCAAGTTTTACTCTTGTTGCCATGCTTTGTGGAACATGCATATTTCATTATAGCTTGTTGCATTATGTCGATGCATGATGAAGAATTAGTCGACGCCTATAGTAGGATCTTCTTTGACTTGGTAGAACTTTAAATTCCACGTCTTTAAGCTTGAATCAACATTTGTTAAGCCGTGAGAAAATAGGTCGATGACTTTGTCAAAATGAGTAAATATCTTAATCGACTCACACCAAAACTCAGTCGATGTAAGCTTGGTGTTACAAATTGGTTATTGATTGTTTCAAATAGAATGGAAATCTTGCCAATTGTTATTTGAGAGTATGTATTTGGTGCCACATTTAGAAACCCATTTGTTGTAGATGTCCATTGTTTGAGGTAATTCAAATTAATCATGTGCAAATTTGAATAAGTCTCTTTTTGTTGTCAAGCAATAAGGTCAATCTGTAGCTATATTTGCTGAGTAAATTCTTATACTGATGCCACCTTTTTGCTAAGTCGGGTGAGTAGGTTGCGCATGGTTTTTTCTGCCCATATTCATGCCTAATCTGTAGGATGTGAGGCCTCATTGCTGTTGTATAAATAGCAGGGAAAACTCATTTGTGCAGACACATTCTTGCAAAGCATTTTACTCTGCATTATTTTTCAGTTTACTCCGTTTTAATTGAGAGAGAGAGAGAGAGAGAGAGTTCTATTATTCTAAGTGAGAGTAGTAATTGAGAGAAGAACTCTATCAACTTGAGTTTTAGATTTTTATTGTGATGACTCTTGAGAGGCTATAATCAATCAAGTTTTTATTTGGAGAAGCTGCAGTACTGTCAATTGATTGGATAAGTGATAATAGGCATGGGGATATTCTTGTTTGTTATTTTATTTATAAAATATTGTTCTCCACGAATGCTTCAAATTGTCTTTTATGAGTACTTGCATCTAGGGAAACTAGAATGACTTTGAAAAGGAAATAGAAGCTATTATGTTATTTTTATGTTGTTTTATGATGTGCTTGTATGCACTCCATAATAGGAGGTTGGTATTTATCATAGGTATTACATACTAGATATGATTAAGCGTGAGCGGCATATGATTTAATCTTAGCAAGGTTATTGATTTAACTATCATAGTTTGTGTTTACTCCTAGGATTGATTATCCAGTATGGGAGGGAGCTTGTGTATTTACTTTGTTAAAGTATATTTATTCCAAGTATGTAGAAATGGTGATAGGTTATCCTTGGGGTGATAGATTATCCATTGAAGGAAATACCTATGCGTAGTTTAAGATGGCCTTAAGTCAAATCGGCCCTGAGTAGTGTATGTGATAGATGACCTTCATTCGAAGTATTGAATGAAAAAACTTTGGCCAAAGTAGTGTGATTGCCTTTGGCTCCACTATTAGTTCACATTGATCCAGTATTACATGGTAGTTCCAAATTGTGGTATTACAAGTTCTAGTTGTGCAAAACACAACACTATGCTCAGTTGGTTGTTATTAAGTTACTCTACCAATCTCTTCGTCGAAGGGAAGGGCCATCTATTGAATGATAGATGTGCGGGTGGGGGGGTGCATTAAGAGTCCATGGTTGGCGGAAAAGCACTTGAGTGATGCTTCTCCTCCACAACAGGCGACAAAAGAACCAAGATTTGAAAGGAAGGATCTTGGACCGTCTTACAACTATTTGATCCAAAAGCTCATTGAGCTATGTATGTATATGAATGCATTCTTGTATGATTGTAACTTATGAAATTATTGTAATGAAATGGAATCCTTATTGTATTATGTTATGCATCTTTCTTCGTATATTCTCAATAAAGAAAAGAATTATTTTTATTGCAATAGCTTGTTACATAGTTTATTCATTTGAAAAGTTCAATCTTAGGAATTTTTACTTCATTGAAGGGTTGGCATGTTACACTTATCCTTCAAATTACATGTTGGGTCCTTTCTATCATCACTCAATGGTCTATTTTATAATAATGTCTTGTGGATCTTATTTTGATTATTCTTCTTTTTTCTTGATTTCTTCCTTAGCCTCTCTTTGTGGTTTTGATTCTAACCTTTCCTATTTCTTCATCAAATCCTTTTTTATTCCTCATCTTGGTCCCTTCTTTACCATTAATTCATGGAACTTACCAAAAGACAAATAATTACAAATTACCTAAATTAAGAGCATTATATTCTTCATGATATTTGGCCATATTATCTACCATGCGAAGCTAAAATTTTTGCTCCTCCTCTGGTGGTTCTTCTTCTCTTTGTACAAGCTTTCCACTTAATTTCTTAGTGGGAAGTTTGATTGAAACCCTATCATTTGTTGAATTACTTGAACCTTCTCCTATAGTATTTTGGATTGGTCTAGATGCACTCAAACATTCGTTTATCTCCCTCAAGGTTTGATCTATATTTGAAATAAGGACTCTCATGGAAGTTTGGATCTCCTTGGCTAATTCCTTGCGACTTTAATTGATAATTTCTTGAAATTTTATTTATTCTCTCCTCTCTCAGTCACCCATTATTTCCTCTTTTCTTTCCTTTCTTCTCTCCCTTTATATCCAAATTCTCTATCAATTTTGTGCATCAAACTAGATTTGTATCAAAACTTTATCTCTTTCCTCAATAGACTAGTTAGATCATTATTTTGATACCATTGCAATGTCCCCAATATAAGAACTCTAGAAAATTGATTATTTATCAAGTATGTGCAATTTGAAACAATAATCAAATGACCAATGTAGATGCCAAACCCTAGCTAATTAAAAATAATGTAATATTGCAAACACGTGTAAATTAAGCTTACACTTCCAAACAAAAATTAAACCCTCATAATGTTAGCATACATCCTTAAATGTATCATAAATAATAGATCTTTAAATTGTGTGTCAAACATATCAAATATGATTATCGATTCATGACTAGGATTTCTTACAAAGAATGGTATTGTCATTCAACAATGTTTATATGAAACCATTATGCATTGAAATTGACAAAACATGTAAGTAGAATTGGATAAGGAGTAGGGTGACAAATTATGACAACAATAATGAATATGAAAATTCCAACATAGAAACTTCAGATCTAATTTTTTAGTTATGAAAACTAATGTAATTAATAATAATGCATGAAACAATAGCCATAAAGCCTCATTAATTATCCCTATTAGGTTTGCAAATGATTTGAAAATGCCTTTCATTTAACCAAGACAATATATATTTGTTTTTCTTACAAATATTAATCAATTTGAGCCTCCACAAGCTAAAATATTTAATAAATAATTGTAGAAGCACTATAGCAAGTTGAAAATGACTTCAAATCATTGTAGAAACATTGTAGCAAGATGATAATGAATTTAAATCATTATAACAATATTGTAGCAAGCTAAAAATGGCTTCAGTTTATAAGTCCAAGTGAAAGTTCTTCAATACAATCATCTTAACTAGAGATGAGGGTTTTTGTCCCCAAATCCAACTATGAAAATCCAAGAAGATTTTCATCCTACAACTCTCTAAAACCAATGGTTTTCATCCTTGAATGCTTCAAACTTCAAAATAGAAGGAATAGTGAAATGATAAAATTAGATGATCTGCTTTATGCCTTGGCCTTTCTTTTATAGTCAAGTCTTTTTTGGGCCCTTTATTTATTTCTATTGTAATTTACTTTTCTCTCCAAATATTTAAAAATAATTTTAATTACATCCAAAAACCCTTTTTGAATTACATTTTGAATAAAGTGTAAAAAAATACTTTTTAAACATTACTTAGGACCTCGATAATACTCAAGTGGCCAAAAGTGATCAAGCCCACTTAAGAATATTATTAACTTTAGTTTTGGAAAGGGTATGTGTTATAATACATTCTCATTGTAGATTGAGAGGCTTCTCTTATAGTGATGTGTATTGCTTGCATGTTTTTTTCCATGACAATATTCTTTGTAAATTTGGAATAACTTTATGAGGTGTTATGTAGAGAGGTGGGATTACCTATGAAATTAATTTATTGTGTGTGGATTGTGATTTATAGAAGACTAAATCTCTCCTTATAATTTTGTTGTTGTTAGCTTGTGTGTTATTAGCAGTGAGAATGGTGCATAGGGAATCATCCAAGGACTTGTTAAGACATGGCCTTGTTATGGACCATCATTTAAGAAATAATCTCAAATTTTGTTTGGATGGGAATCTTAGTTTAGGTAAGGAAATATTAATGATGGATACTTTGGTTTAAGTAGGTTATGGATAGTTATATATGGTTTTGTAGACAATGATTGATTGTGCTCAAGGGAAATTATTTTGGTTTATTTCAAATGAAAGTTCAAGTTGGTTGTACTAAGTGATGAGGTTAGGGATTTGTATCTATTGGAATACAAAGTCAATTTTATTGTTATTCTAGCAGTGACAAATAGTTGATATTGATTATCTAGCTAGTGCTTTAGGTATGCACCTAGCGCAATTGAAGGCCTTCTATTCAACCAAATGTTGAAATGATGAGGGGTCCCAAGGGGGCTGTCATAGCTCCCTTGGATGCCAAATGACATTTCCAACAAAGCCATATTTTTTTGGGACTCCCTATTTATGGAAATTTTGGAAAATGTTCCGACATGTAGTTGCATGAGTCACACTTTCTATTTTTGGAAAGTTTTGTTTGACAAGGACTTTGCAACTAGGATTTCTTGTACTCTTTCGAAGTCATGTTTTCTGTAACTTTTGAAGGCTGTTGTAATTGCAAATTTCTTGAGAAATAAAAATATGAAAGATCTTTTCCCATGTTTTTTTCTTGGTATAATTTTATTAGGTTTTTTATGTAAATATTGTGTTAAATTTGTGCTTATTATTTATCTTTGTTTATTTTGCACTATAAATTTTCTTATAGTAATCTTGCAAGTGCTAGTTCTAAAGGAGGATGATAGTGATGAGGAAATAGATTGGAAAAGTGGAAAGCATCAATTTAGGTTTGGGAAAAAAATTGTTTAGTGAAAGTTATGGATGGGGTTATAAAATAGATTTGAGACAATATATTTTAATTATAGGTGGATAATCAAGTATTGGAGCCACTCTATTAGGATTTGAGGATGGTGGTACAACATATGGTGGTCTCATTTCACAATGGAACACTAGAGATAACAAGTGGATATATGATGTCACTTTTGGAGAATAAAATGTTGATAAGGGTGTTGCGAAGAATTAGGGTTATAAAAAGTAAGCTTTGTGGTGTAGTTACTACAAATGGTCCATTTTCTCCATTAGTGAAAATCACTTAGTGTAAATTAAATTTACAATAGGATTTCAAAGTGATGGGTCACAACACTCTCTAGCACCAGTTTGTAAGATGGTCTTTGTGTTTCTATGGTGGTCTAGTATAGTATATGTGGTCTTTAATTACTAGTGATAGGTAATGTTGCAACTTTTCTTGCTAGTTTTTGTAGCTTTAGTGTAGTTTGTAGTAGTACTCTCCACATTGTTGGTTTTTGGTTTATGAAGAATGGTAGTGCTTACTTAGTATGATTTAGTTATCTCCATTTTTTTATGTGTTACAGTATATATAATTTCCTAGTACTTAATTAGTTATATTTTGGTTGGTGTTGATAAAATGGGTGTAGTTTTAAATGCTCCAAGTATGTCTTAGTTGTTGGTTTAGTTGGTATATATGAATTATTGTGGTTTATTCTATTATTGTTGGGATGGGGCTCCATATATAGACCTCAATAATATAATTATAAATATATGAGATTTAAAGAAAAAGTCGAGAAATGTTAAAAAATTGGTTGTAAATAGTCTTGAGAAAGCATACACCACAAGTATTAAAACCAAGCTAAGAACAAACTAAACAACTAAATATTTTCTCATGAACATTATGTGATTATGTCAAAAGCAATATAAGTATAAAAATAAAAGAGGATGTCATTGGCTTGAAAGAACTAGGGCATGTTGTGTAAACAATGAGAGGGTTACTATAACAAAAAAATCAAATCATGATCTACATATAAAAATCTATGAGACTCACTAAGAAAGAGACACTAGAAGGGTAAGAATGAGAATTGTGAATAGGAAATGGTCTAAGGTAAATGGTAAAATGTATACTAAATATAACATGAATCAAATCATTATTTATTGTATCAATCAAGGTATTATCAAATGAATACATCAAATACTATTGAATCATGTGTATAATCACAATATGAAGATAAAATTGATCTCATATGTAACTTTACACCTTGATTACCACTAAATAGCTTAATTATAAGTGCATTAGAAAATTGTGCGTAAGAAATCAAATCATTACAAAATAAAGATTCATCAACCATATCATGAGAAGATAAAGAACTTTCATTATGATCATATCAAACATAATGAACCACAAACACACAAGGTAAAGGACTACCATGATTTACATGGGTTAACAACTTTGTGAAGGTGAACATAAACAAGGTGTATCATGTATATCACATCACTAGTGATAGAAGAAGCACATTCATCATAAAGTCATCACTAAGATAATAATTTAATATATTTTGTAGGTTTTCTCAAATCAATAATTAAATCACTAGGCATGGTTGAAGGTACATTTATCTTCATATATAAATGAAGAATATGTGTATCTATTAAGAACACAACCCTAGGCTCGTCAAATAAAGATGGATGATAGCTATCTTGAGAATTTAGTGCCAAAGTATCATCAATATGGGCCAAAGCATGGGAAGGAAAAGTGTGCAAATGTAAAACATTGCCATGCTCATGTAAATCAATGTCTCTAGCCATAGTAGTAGTAAAAGTAAAATGGGGCTCATGGACAAGTAAAAAAAGTGTACATAAGAGGAAAGGGAAAGTACTAACCAACCCTATGAAGGAGGAAAAATTACAAACATGATGAAACAAAATCCCCATTGAAAAGACATCCCCACCCATAGGATAAGAAGACATGAGAGTATCAAGAATGAAAGATAAGATGCTACAAAGCATAGAAATATATCCAAATCTCTAATATAACTTGATGTATAACAGGCTAAGGGAAATGGATTATGAGAGCCCATGATGTAAGATATATCTTGATGAGGTGTAAACCATTGGTGAGTGGATGAAATTAGGATATATTAAACAATACAAGCCTAGGCTAGGTAATAAAAATAAGTCAATGAGACACACACAAGGGTGGATTAAAACCATAAGCAAATATAAAATAAAAGATGTAACAATAAAAATACTAGATTTGAAGTCCTAATTAGAAGGACCAACCTTAAGAACACAGCCTAAGGAGTTGTAGGAAAGCTAGGTCACAAAAAATGCAAAGGGATAAACCACCTTTACATAAATTTATTTAGGTTAATTAAACACCTAACGAAGAAATAATTAACTTAGATAAATTATATAGGATTGAGAATTGAAATAACTAAAATTATATGCAAAAATTAAATAAATTAAATGTGAAAGTTTGATGTTGGAGATTATTATAGATGTTAGAAATTGATTCACCAAAGTATTAGAGTTTTAAGGCTTGCTTGAATGAAGATATTAGCCTTTGCAAATTGACTTTCTATTTCTTACAAATGTAGACTTGATCTCTAGAAGCGCAAACTTGAATTGTAACTGGTGGATTTAAATTGTCAACATGTGAATTGTTGGAATTCACTTAGGTCTTGGCTTTTAATATCTAAATTGTTTTAAGGACCAATGATGTTTATGAACACCTTTGGAGAATCTACTGTATTGTGATGATCAATTTCTCCTTAGTTAGATACCTTATTGGACCTATTCAATGATAATGAATCAAGATCGAGGACAATAATTAAATGTACAACAAGCCTATGATGATGTGCTCTTAAAATGCTATGATAAATGCTTATAGTCCATGTTCCTCTAAATGTTGTAAATCTCAGCATGCTCCCATAATGATAATCCTCAATATTTTCAAATGAGTGAAGGAATACCTTTAAATACAACAATCAAGCACACAAAGCAACAACACATTTGTAAATTAGCTCATAACAACCATTGAAGTGGTTGACAATATTTAAACTTGAATTTTGAAATTTAAAAATTCAAGATTTAGATCCATAAGTGTAGACAATACTTGAGTTAATTTTCACCCATATATTTAATCGAAGGTGATGAATAGGGATATAGGGATAAAAAATAAAATTATGAAATTGGATGATAATAAGATCAAGATATGATAATGTCATATGCCAAATTCAAGCAAGAATATGCTACTTATAGACTAGTTATTGTATTTAAGACATTCTAATTAAAATCAATAAAAAACATAAAAAACACAAATATACAATCTTCATCATTACACATCTACATTCCAAACATAAAAAAGTTTATTAGAAAAATCTCATCCCAAATTAATTAAAAAATTTCAAAAATAAAAATAAAGTGAAGGATGGAGACAGAGCGAATCAATTTTGCAATTTAAAAATGAGGAAGTGGGGAAGGAGGGAAAAGAATAAAGACGAAAAGAAAAGGAAAGGTGTAGGAGACATTCAAGAATATAGCGGGTGGCATTCTCATAGTCAGATGAAGTAACAGTAATAGGCACAGGCAGACGCAGGCATAGCTAAATGCGTTTCAGTATGAATGGGGGAGGAGTTGTTATGTTTATATTGTGTGGAATTCTCATGTCTTCAGTTGCTCAGAAGCCAGGTAAACTGTAACATTTCTTTCCACATCATACCAGATTTCATTTCAGAGCAGATCGGGGTTCATTTATGGTATTCCTTCTGTGGGATTTCATGTTATAATTAACCACATCTATATCCTAGTCCAGGTAAATAATCTAGTACAATTTTGTCTGGAATAGTTTATGGAAAATTGTATGTATTCCGCTGTCGTAAACAGCTGGTGGGTTGTGGTATCGCGGGAATGTATGTTCCTACGTAAATAGTATTGATTACAAAACACTGGTTGTATAAGTTCTTTCTCTGTATTCTGTTAATCATTAACATTAAAATCACATCTAATAGTTTATCAGCAAAATGAAAGTAGTTTTGACAACAAACACACTACGTTCTTTTTATTCAAATTGCTAGGCAACAAACACAATACATTCTTTTTATTCAAAATGCTAGGTTATGTAATAGTTTCTATATGCATTCATTCTATAATTGTTGCCCATTACAAACACATTTTTTTGGTGCTTGAACAAAAATGTTGTCTTCAACCAGCTTAGCTTGCTGTAGGGGAGGCCTGCATCGAGAAATTTACTATTACAAAGCCTTTTTTTTTTTTTCTCAATCCCTGTAAATAATGAAGCACAGCATTGTAATGAAGATTTTTTAGAAAAAAAACTGGGAATTTTGTTAATCATTGAAGTTTTCGATCACACTACCTGATCTATAGTCAAGATAAAAGCAACTTTGAAATTACCTTATTATATTTGCAGTGCATTCTTTTTATTCAGATTGCTAGGCTATGTGACAATTTCTATCTATATCCATTCTATCGCTGTTGTCTATGTAAAGATTCATATTTATTTGTGCTTGTACAAGAACGACAGCCAACTTAACTTGCTATTCGGGAGCCCTGCATCCTGAGCTTACTATTGTAGAGTCTTTATTTTTCTCCCAACCCATTCAAACATGTTATAAAGAGGATGAAATCTTAAGAGGAGTTAGAATAGTTTATTTATATAGCAAATCTCTAACGCAAACTTGTGGAAGATATTGATCACAAATAGGACCAGCAAAGTCAACCAATTTCCAAATGAACTCTGCATCAAATACTATTTATTTTTCAGAAGTGTATAATAGACAATTGACTGAGACAGTATTGAAAATGAAATTTTATAACAATTTTTTTCACTTGCTAATTACAGTTTCATTGAGAATTTCAAATATTGCAAAGAAAAAAACTGCAATGCCCAACTTAAGATAGCATTTTATATTGAAAATTGAGGGTGTATGCATATCAGGACACTTGAACGATTTGGAGAAAACAAAATTTGGCAGCAAATTCAAAATGAGAAAAATGTTTCAATGGCAATCAATCGGTGAAACAATTTAATACAATCAGATCAACCAAGTAAGATAAGTGGAGCTGCAAGAGAAAGCTATGTTCTGCTGTGTTTTCGGGACTGGGGATGGCAGGAAAACTCGGGAACATATTTCTGAGACAACAGGGGACAGAGGCCTTTTTTTGGGATGCTAGGGGATCACAATTAGAAAAATAGGGAAAATATAAAAATATTTTAAATTATTCATGTTATAAGGCATTCATCACATTCATTGTAGAACCATATCACATAACACTAGAGTTGAATTGAGAATTCACATAAGAATCAACACACAAGTTAACACAATTTAATTGTTTTCATTGCCAATATACTTATATTAATATAACAAATACAACAAAAGGCCCAAAGGCTACAACTACAAAATGAGCATGCTTTTAGTGGGGTAGATAGTGCAGACAGCTGAAAGGGTGCTTGAATGCACTTATTATATAGTTGAGCACCGAGTATACCAAGCCTGATAAAGTTGATTAACATATTATAGTTAATTATGTTATATTAAAAAGATGTTATCATGGATTGCAGCCATTAATGGTAACTTTATGTGCAGGTGAACTCATTCCCTGTTAGGAAAGGGTTAAGCTAGATCAAATTCTATCAATCTATTGCTATTTATCTCTGTAATTTGCTAATTAATCACTGTTGTCTATTTGACTATATTCTGCTGTACTTTACTTTCCTAACTAAGCTGTAAAGAACACACTAGCCATGTATCATTTACAATGGAAAAGCATTTATAATAACCCCCTTTGATCTGGGGATTTTTCCAGGAAATACAAAAAATATAGATATTTGCAAAATAAACCAATTCCAAACAGTTGCATGAAATTAATAACACAGTTTTGATTATGGCTTAAGAAATTGTATTAGAATCATACCTGGATTACATAATAAGCAATAACGCAGATCTGATAGTGTTTGATCAGCAACTAAGTACATCAACAATCTCCAAAAACCTTGTATGGTTCCACCCTGAATGTCTGATTTAAGTCAACCTTCTAAAACCAATGAAGCTCTGTAATAACCTTTGTATGAGATTATCTCTCAGAATTCCCTTGGGTGATCTTCCACACCTGTAGACATTGTTCTCTCTGAGGGTTTTCGTCCTCAAAAAGCTTGAATCTTCAAAACCAGCAAACCCTTGCTCAATTTCTCCAATTTGCACAAGTTTTTAATAAAATGATTGATAATGAAAAAGCCAATGCCCTTTTGCTTTTATACTTGAAATCCCCACCTGGCCAAATAGTTAAATAAAATAAATATTTGCTTTTGATGCTTTAATGCATTTGGCCTTTAAAATAATAAATTAATAAAGCATCATTAATAAAACTCTTTATTAATTTCCATTCAACCCCCTTATATCACCTTCATAATAAGTCATCATTAAATATTAATATTATTAAAGTCAAATAACTTTAATAATATAATAAATCATGAATCCTCAATAAATTACCCTCCACCAGCTCAAATAGTGATCCAATCATATTCTCCAGATGTAGGCATGATCCTGACTGATCCAGATATGACTTACTATAAAAGGTAAGTATAGGCAATATGACCAAGTGACTTATTATAAATAGTAAGTGTGGGAGAAATCAACCAAAATGATCTCCAGAAGGTCCACCACCAAATCACTAAGTCACTGAGTTGGAGAAAACTGAGATAAACCTCTGAAAGCCAGCTGAGGAACCATTGAACACCCTCAAAAGGGTCCCCTGAACATCCCATTAGCCTATGAGGACGCGATAGTAGGCTAACCACTGCAAAGATACTGATCTCGAACAAGGGGACATTATAGATCACCTTCATAATAAGTCATCATTAAATATTAACATTATTAAAGTCAAATAACTTTAATGATATAATAAATCATTAATCCTCAATAAAATTACCCAACACCAACTCAAATAGTGATCCAATCATATTTTCTAGATGTAAGCATGATGATGATTGATCCGGATATGACTTACTGTAAATAGTAAGTATAGGTGATATGACCAAGTGACTTACTATAAATAGTAAGTGTGGGATAAATCGACTAGGACGACCTCCAAAAGGTCTACCACCAAATCACTGAGTCACTGAGTAGGAGAAAACTGAGATAAACCTCTGAAAGCCAGTTGAGGTACCATTGAACACCCTCAAGAGGGTCCCTTGAACATCCCATTAGCCTACGGGGACCAGATAGTAGGCTAACCACTGCAAAGATACTGATCTCGAAAAATGGGACATTATAGTCCGCCCTCCCCAAGATCACTTGTCCCCAAGCAATCCTCACCTGAACAACTAGGCCCGTCTTGAATGCCGAGATCCCAAACCAGTTTGAACAATGCTCTACCAAAACTCCACTGCAATCACTGGTGAAAGATAGAGCTATACTCGACAGCCCTGTCAAACACTATTTGCAGAAGAAGCAAACTGCCAAACATAGTAGATCCCAAAGCCCGCAACCCAACCAAAAGCCCGCCATACTCATCACCTGTTGACCTTCGCTATGCGACTCTAATATAGTCTTCACCAAGCTGAAGATGGCGAAGCATCACTGTGTGATAATTTCCAAGTATCGTAACCTGCCATGGGTGTACTCCACCTGAATCCCATTGACAAATTTGGAATTTTTTCCTATCTCCTGATGGCTCCTGCTACACCATTCTAACTACACTAGGAATACCAAACTGCTCAAAACCTTCTCCTATATCATGTATTCCAACAACATGAATATTCTGTAGATGTAATGTCCCCCTTTTCAGGATGATCTTGTTTGCAGAGTGTTAGCCTATTTCTTGGACCCTTGTGGGCTAACTGGATTGGTTAGAGGGTCAGTGGTATCTTCTGGAGAGTTTGGTCGTTCTCATTTTTCGTGTTCCGGGATTGGCTCATTGCAGGCCTTGGCAGTACAGGAGTTGTCTGCTTCTGACGACACTGAATTATGTGGAGAATTGAGGGAGATAGGCTTACTTAAGTGATTTAAGTTATATTTTAACTTAAAGTCTTTTTATAAAGTCAAATTGACTTTATAATTTTTATATCACTTAAATAAGTCTAAAGTGAGTGTTTTAAAGTATTTTATTTAATCACTTAAAGGAGGCACCATAAATCAAAGTTAGGACTATGGAAAGTGACTTAAGTTTATTTCCATAAATTTAAATGATCTAAAACCCTAAAAGGTACGGCCTTCTTAGGTTTTCACCTCCTTTGCTTTATAAGGGATTTGGGCAATGAGAAACTCATCTTTTTGAATATTTCAACTTTGCCTTGGAGGTTTTTCCCTTGCTTTCAGCCTGTGATCAGGTTTGCAGCAAATCCACCATTGGAGAACGAAATCTCTTCAGTGTGAGCACTTGTGAAGTTGTGAGAGATCAGCTGAATTAGTGCAGATTGAGAGAGCTTCATTTCAGAAGTTCTGCAGTGCTTCAACAGATTTTTGTAGTGTTCTTCATCAGAAACAGAGGGTTTATTGGTTGCTGTTCTTCCTTCACCATGGCAGGCTTCATGGCTGTTTGGGCGCACCTTCAGAGATGGTTTTTGGTTCTTTTTGTTTGAAAGGGCGTGGCACTTGCAAAGAAGGTTTTTTGGCTTTTTGGAGAAACGTCTTCTTTCTGAGGATCTCTCTTCATGAACTTGGGCGCCCTACCTATACTTCTCTCTGGCTTCAGTTTTAGAATAAACTTTGCAATCTGTAACTCTCTACTCCAGTTTTCGTCAGTTCTTCACTATGTTGATCGGATTTCTTATTTAAAAAATCTGGAGGCTTTCGGGTATGTTTGTATGTTTTAAATCCATTGTTGATGATAATAAACACCTTCTACAATTTCAGTTTGATTAAATTTGCTCAAGTTTTCATTCTGTGAGCTCTTATATGATGCACCCCTTCTCTTCTGTCTACAAAATTTCTCTAAAAAACTAAAAAACACAAATAGACTTAAAAAAAAGACAGGGGTTTGAGCAGTGAGCTAGCAAGGCTCTTCACAGTGGTATCAGAGCGGTTTCCTGCCATCCTGTTGGGCATTGATCATGGCTACTTCAATTACTCAGAGGCAGTGGGACAAGAATATGGAGAAGCTGAAACAAAGTTTGAAAAAGTTGGATGAAAATTAGAAAGGGATAAATGAATTGATTTCAGATCCTGCAACCTTAGATAAAACAGCAAGGTTTATGGCATCCATCTTCAGGTCTACATCACAAAATAAAAATGAGATACATGAAGTCTCTACAGGTGAAGTATCCAGAAATCTTCACAATGAATTCTCAGCAGTTAGTGACCAGCATACAGCTGATCTTATGGAGGACAAAAATCAGACTTACATAGAAGTAGATGTTGGGCACAGGACACTTCAGGATGAGCAAGTGTTGTTTGAAGACAAACCAGTTGTATTAGAGCAGCCAAATGAAGATAAGGTTTCTTGTCATGCTTCATTAGGTGAGTCTAGCATTACTTCATCCTATCATGGTAAAGAATCAGATTGTGGTTCGATGAATGTTATTCATTCATGTGAGAGTCTATTGGAGGCCCAAGATATTAAGGTGGATGTGAAAGTTGATCCTTTACTTAGTGGAGCAGCCACTAGTGTTTTGTCTACATGTGATGAAGGAGACATTTTAAAATGGCATGATGTCATTACGGATTTGTTTGAGGACAGCAGCTTAATGCCTCATCATTCTCATGAAATAGGAGCTTTTGATCATGAGCAAGCCAATGAGATAATATCATCCTTTGATGGAAGCCCTACATCCATTGGTGGACATGAAGATATCAAGCATAAGAAGACTGATTTTGTGTACTTTGGCATTGAAGAGATTAGAAGGTCTGAAATGCTGAATGAAGAGTGGTTGAGGAAGGCCAAGGAGGCTAGGTTAGTTGCTGCAAATGCAAAACAACGTCTTCAAGAGGTAAAGGAAAAAGTCAATCACCTAAACATAGCAAGACATAAAAGGATAGATGACCTTAGAAGGCTTTTAACTCAAAGAGAGGATGGATATGAATATGTACCTTGTTCTAATAATGATTCACCATGTGAGGTTGAAATTGTTCAAAGTTTGGAGACTCATTCTTCTAGGAGTTGCATATGGGATGACGATGGCGATCCAGTTTCTCTTCCTAGAGTAGATGGTATTCAGCATGATGATCCTCTCATCGAGTTAGATATCGCTCGCACTCAGGACATGAGCATTGATCGTTGCGTTTGGGACCTGTTGATGTGTTTTTCGTGACCGCACCAACGCAGAATAAAGTTGCCAACGGCTTCCCTATTCTCTCTTGATCAAAGTATTCCGCACGCTAAGATTGCAAGAAAGTTCGTGCGTTCAACTCCAAGGTTCTTTTAGTGCGAATAGGCTCAGTTTGGCTCGATGTGATTTGCTGGTATTTCAAGGGGACTTACGGAATTGTTCAGCAGCGGAGAAAGGAATCCGAATGTTCGAAAGATCTGTCTATGAAGTTCGGGTTTCCTATTCTAACCGGAAAGTACTAAATTGAAATGGGGTAGGGTTTAGAGAGTCTAAATCTATTCTAAGGCGTGGGATATGGAGCTTAACTTTCAGCAAACTTCTAACCGGACTTCGCTTTGCCTCACATCGGACAGCTTCCACGGAGTCGGTGCAATCTTCAAGGGAGATGACTAAAGATGTTCAAACCACCACTTGACATAAAGATACCATCACAACGACGCATACCATTATTCAAATTGTGATTGAAGTTAAGTACATGATATTCCAGTTGACCACACAAGGCGCATTCACCATCAACAAATACACTAGTGGTATGGATAGACAAAGTTGCTTAGATCAAACACCACATTCCACAACTAACATCTACTTGCATGGAATGAAAATTATACTACTTAGAACTATTTTACGCTACCATTTGAATCGGAAGGACGAAGAAACCTTGCTAGCTACTCACAACAAAGACGAAATTCACCATCAATGAAAAACTCTTTTATTGAGAGAGTGTTCACAACAATTTCTTACAAAGTTTTCAAAGGGAAAACTTTCCCTCTTCTTCAAACTACACTATCAATCTATACTAAGCTACTTCTAAGTTGCCCCTCTACTCTATGTCTATACTAATCTTCTCTACTGTCTACTTTCTAATGAATTACAAGTGAGGGGGACTCCCCCTTTATATAGCTAGCCAAGTCCCAAAAGACGGCTAGGGTTACAATCAATAGAGTGGCCAGAATCGTGCCACCTTAGCCCTAAACAAGATTTGCCGTAAAAACCGCCACAAAGGAGAGTGGGGTAATAAATGCGCCATAATGTCCACCATTATCCTTCTAGAAGATTCCGTTTGTAGACGCGTTCACACTGTTCTTGATCTTCTTCTCGACTTTTGTTCTTTAACTTCTTTGTCACTTGAGCTAACACTTAGCCAATTTCTTGCAACTTTATCTTCCTTCGAGATTGAAACTTGTAACTTTATCTTCCTTCGAAGGTTGTGATATCATCGTGCTTCACCACTTCCAGACATCGTGCTCTGGCCTCCACGCTCATCCTGCAAAACAAGCAAGGAGAAAAGCATTAGAACACCTCATAATATAAATTCAACTACTTACCTGATTTTCACGCTCTAACTTCCAAGCGTCAACTTCTGCTTTCTTCATGATTCTTCATGCCTTAGCCAAATTTTCAACCCATCTTCCTCAAGGGCGCATCATCCTTGAGAAATTCATTTCACTAACTGGAGCTCTGATACCCAATTTCGTTCACCTCTGACTTTGGAAGATTGGTCCCACGAAGAATTCAATCAAATTCACCTAGGCAATTGACTTAAAACTCATCCGCTGAGGCATATTTTTATCTTGAAAACACATTTTCTTCACATTTGCCTTAGAAATTTTTTTAAATTTCCCTTAGGAAAATTTATCAACCTGGTGCCCACTAAAAATCTTCACCTCAGAATTCCTGGCAAGCTGTGGAGGACTTTAAAATCAACTCCTCATTGATAATCTTCAATACCCAGAAGAAAATTTTCTCCAGAACGCATCGAACCCATGGGTACCCAACGAACGGGTTCGTTTAATTTTCTGGAATTTTGAACCTTGGAAAAATAATTTTCACAATTTATTTCATTTCTTCATCTCCTCTGAGAATTTCATTGCTCTGACTGGAGAACTTTTACTCATCCTGCAATGTTGGCACCTTTTGACTTCATCACTGGCAACTTTGCTCACGCTTCAGGAAAATTCCATCACCTCTCTAGACTTGGGCATTTTTCTAAGACAGAACATTTGTGCCTTAGAAAATTTTAAATCACTTTGAAAATTTTCCCTTAGAAAATTTTATTCACTCCTCAATCACTCTGCCTGTGGTGGAGAAAATTTTACTTTGCTTCACTTGGAAAATTTTCCTCGCAAGCACAACATATTTTATTTTTCACCTGGCAACTTCCAGCGCCTGGGCATGTATTATTCACCCTTTGCATTTTATTCTCCATAAAATTTCCAACGCCCAGGCAAAACTCTTCAACACCTTTAACACATAGCACCTCAGGCGCAAGTAGCACTTAGAGAAAAATAAAATAAAATAGAAGCGCCTAGCATTCACTTTGTTTTGACCACGCCCTAGAGTGTTCACTTTCCTTTCACCTTATTTACCACCTTATCTTCACCTTTTACATCTTCAACTTGGCGCATTTTGACATATAAGAAGGATGACTATCCCACTTCCATTGTTTTGTCTTCACTTGACTCATTTGGGCTCATTTCCACCTAGGTGAGGGATAAAAATTGCTGACTTGTTGACCCACTTTCCTCTTGGGCGCATTTTTATGTAGGAGAAGGACGAAATTTGTTGACTTGTTGACTTTCATTCATCCTTGGGCGCATTTTTGATGTGGAGGAGGATAAAGCATGTTACCACGTCCCTTGTGACCTTTCATCTTCTCCGTTTTCGTCTTCACATGCATGCATTTGGGCGCATTTTAGCCCTTGAGGAGGATGAAGCCGCCTTGACTCCTTTGACCTATTTGCAACTTGGGCGCATTTAGCATAGGGAGGTGGATGTAACATTTCAGACTTAGAAATTTTTTTGAATGCCTCCAGCTTGCATGTGGGCGCATTTCACAGGGGGTGGAGGATGAAGCATCATACTTAGAATTTTTTTTTTTTTTTAAACTTCTTCATCCCTTGAGGGCGCATTTTACCCCTGCTGCAGGATAAAACACTTTGACTTTTCTTTGACCAGTTGTGCTTTGGGCGCATTTCTTACATGATGAAGGATAGGCGCAAATGGAAGGTGGTGGAAGATGCATTATGCCTTAGAAAAATTTTGAACTTCCCCCTAGAGTGCGGGCGCATTTTAGCTAGGTAGCAGGATTTTCAACACTTAGCCATTTTCCTGACTCCAGCTGAAGATGGGCGCATTTTGCCTGGGGAGCAGGATGAAGATTAACACTTGCCTTAGAATTTTTTAATGCTTCTACTCCGCCAACTTGGGCGCATTTTGCCATGGCTGCAGGATGAAGCTCCAGACTTAGAAATTTTTCTCGTTTTCGCCAGCTTACGTGCCCTGCTATTTTTAGTAAGTCCTCTCAATTTTGTACCTCTGAAGCTCGGAATGACTTGAAATTTTGCGCACTGCATCCTCGTAGCCTTGTTGTCCTGTTGACACTGCCATTTTTAGTCACCCTGCTATTTTTAACATGTTTACGAAGGTGGTTTACTATAAATAGTAACCCTATGTTCTGATAGCTCCAATGCTCCGATCGACTTGAAATTTGAATGAGGTGCTCCTCACCACGTGACCTGCTTGCTGACACTGACGCATGCACTTGATTTACTATTTTTAGCCAGTTTCCAAATTGACTTACTATAAATAGTAAGTGCTCCATTTGACTTGAAATTTCACCGACAAAATAGCACGAAGGCGTGATCGCGGTGGTTTTGGATTTCGAAGATTCGACTTTTTACGCCTCTTTTTGGGTCAGAAGTGGAAACCCTAATTCGCTCTGCATCGTATCAAATGAACTCTGTTTGCTCTTAGTTTCTGTGGCCTGCGATCAGCTCGTGATTCTGAACTGCTGGGAGGCGGTCCGGGACACACCTGCTAAAAATAGCAAGTTCCTTGTTGAGTGAGTATCCTCGTTTGCATGTCATACCATCGCGAAGCTCTCGGAAAACCCACTAGGAATCACCCGACATGCAAAAGAAACCCTGACATGCAAACCCTAAAAATAGCCTCGGAAGGCTGAATTCTGAAAGTGGTCGTCTCGTTTTGCATGTTATATTGTTGCGAAGGTCTTGAAAAACCCAGAAGGAATATGCAGACATGCAAAGAAAATTTCTGCATCTGCACCCTGAAATTCATCCCGGAAGCCGGACTGCTAAAAATAGTAAGTTATCCGTTTTCGCCCAAATTTTGCATATGAGTAGCTTGATGTGCTCTAAATGCTGTGTGATTGTCGGAATTTCAAAAATGCTGATGAACTGCCTTGGATTTCACACTTACTAAAAATAGTAAGTACCTCGGAATCTGATGAAATTTTGCTGAGAGCCTGCTGAAAGCACACTGACAACAATGTTAAGTTCAATTTTCAATTTATTGACCTTATTTGACCCTGGACTGACCAGAAATGATGAAACCCTAATTTTCAGACTTGGTCAGTTTCACGCTTAAATTCACTGACGGGCGCAATCCTCGAAAGGCAGACAGTAGAAAAGAGAGACAACGACAAAAAAAACGAAAAACAAAGCCAAAATTAGGGGTCCCCATTTGCAATGGGGCGATGTGTGAAAAACGTCACAATAGGACCCTTCCAGTGTATTGGGATTTCAAATTAAGCTGGCAGAGGAGTTTTCGGAGGAGTACATGATGAGGCGTGCAGATAGTTCTACATTTGACCCTCACGATCTGGCAGCTATCTACTTGTTGCTTGGTGATTTAATCTTTTTAGACTCTTCATTGATCGATGGTTGTCCTACTTGGAGTTGGCATGATTTGCAGAGTTGGGATTTAGGAGCTTCATTGCTAGATGGTTGGTTTCATGGGTTGATAGGTTATGGTGACATCATGGGTTCCAGCTACAGACAGAGATGTTGTGTTGCGGATGCTTCCCGATATTCTTACTTTATTATGATGGATGGATGTGAGTACCGTTTATATTGGGATCCAGGTGGTGACAGGATTGGTACTGTGTTTTGGATGAGTCCCATGCATTGGCTTCACCACTTTTGGAATGGTGAAGTTGAGATCAGTGTTGAGCAGCGGAAGACAGTTGATTATAGTAGGGACATTTCACAGCACTATCCTTGGGATCCTGGTGGAGTGGTTGATCCTTTGTTGTCGAGATTGCTTGCGGTCAAGCAATTTCAAGGAGGGCGGATTGTAATGTCCCCCTTTTCAGCATGATCTTGTTTGCAGAGTGTTAGCCTATTTCTTGGACCCTTGTGGGCTAACTGGATTGGTTAGAGGGTCAGTGGTATCTTCTGGAGAGTTTGGTCGTTCTCATTTTTCGTGTTCCGGGATTGGCTCATTGCAGGCCTTGGCAGTACAGGAGTTGTCTGCTTCTGACGGCATTGAATTATGTGGAGAATTGAGGGAGATAGGCTTACTTAAGTGATTTAAGTTATATTTTAACTTAAAGTCTTTTTATAAAGTCAAATTGACTTTATAATTTTTATATCACTTAAATAAGTCTAAAGTGAGTGTTTTAAAGTATTTTATTTAATCACTTAAAGGAGGCACCATAAATCAAAGTTAGGACTATGGAAAGTGACTTAAGTTTATTTCCATAAATTTAAATGATCTAAAACCCTAAAAGGTACAACCTTCTTAGGTTTTCACCTCCTTTGCTTTATAAGGGATTTGGGCAATGAGAAACTCATCTTTTTGAATATTTCAACTTTGCCTTGGAGGTTTTTTCCCTTGCTTTCAGCCTGTGATCAGGTTTGCAGCAAATCCACCATTGGAGAACGAAATCTCTTCAGTGTGAGCACTTGTGAAGTTGTGAGAGATCAGCTGAATTAGTGCAGATTGAGAGAGCTTCATTTCAGAAGTTCTGTAGTGCTTCAACAGATTTTTGTAGTGTTCTTCATCAGAAACAGAGGGTTTATTGGTTGCTGTTCTTCCTTCACCATGGCAGGCTTCATGGCTGTTTGGGCGCACCTTCAGAGATGGTTTTTGGTTCTTTTTGTTTGAAAGGGCGTGGCACTTGCAAAGAAGGTTTTTTGGCTTTTTGGAGAAACGTCTTCTTTCTGAGGATCTCTCTTCATGAACTTGGGCGCCCTACCTATACTTCTCTCTGGCTTCAGTTTTAGAATAAACTTTGCAATCTGTAACTCTCTACTCCAGTTTTCGTCAGTTCTTCACTATGTTGATCAGATTTCTTATTTAAAAAATCTGGAGGCTTTCGGGTATGTTTGTATGTTTTAAATCCATTGTTGATGATAATAAACACCTTCTACAATTTCAGTTTGATTAAATTTGCTCAAGTTTTCATTCTGTGAGCTCTTATATGATGCACCCCTTCTCTTCTGTCTACAAAATTTCTCTAAAAAACTAAAAAACACAAATAGACTTAAAAAAAAAGATAGGGGTTTGAGTAGTGAGCTAGCAAGGCTCATCACAGTGGTATCAGAGCATTCAAACATCATTGTCAAGTGCCAAAAACCAAAAACACAACAATCAAAAGTTTATATCAGCATATATCAGCTTTACATGACAAGTGTTTGACAAAATTCCCAAGGCAGAAATTGAAAGGTTTTGAGTCTATATTAGCAGGGCTCATCACAGTAGAAGCAGCTTAGAACACCTGTAAGATTTTTCCCCTTCATCCATAGAAGGAAACACCTCATACCAACCATCTAACTCACACTTTTGTCTTCTGCATCATAGTCAAATCAAATGTGAATGGGATGAAAGTAAAGTTGTATGCACACGACACATTATGCACATTGTGGAATGCATTAGTAAGCCCTGTCGGAAGTCCTGATCCACTACTAGGAACCCAAATCTTGCAATTATTGCCAAACTCCATACAGGGATCAGAAAGAGCACCATTATCCAACTCAAAGAGCAGATTATCATAAAACAAATCAGCATCAACCCCAAACAATGGATTATTAACAAATTGTAAACTATCTTCTTGCTGATCTGAATTACCTCTTTCTGAATTTTTGGGGTAATGGACAAGATCATACTCCAATTTCAAGAGTTCATACTTTTGAAGTACCTCCCCAAAATCTTCTTCTATGATAACCTCTTTGCAAACTTGCTGATTTGGAATGAGGGCAGCATTAGTTCCAAAGACAAGGTCATCATCATCATCCCACTTAACTGTTTCACTAGATGATGTCATGCTTTCTTCATGTAGAAGAAATGGGATAGTGTTAGAATCACACATAGAATCATCAAAAGGGACCAATTCTTCACAAGATTTATCAATCACAATCTCCAAATCATCCACTAGGAGACTCATGTAATCTCTACCTGTAACATCATCACTGGAAGGAAGTGTAGAATCATTACTGTCAATTGATTTGTAGGCTCTAACACAATCTCTCACAATATGCCCATCAATAGGCGTTGACCCATGAAGTGTATCACATTGGAATCCAACCTCATTGCCTATTGCAATGTCTTCCTTATGACTGAAAAATGCACTTCTAGCTGTAGGTTGCTCCTCGGTTGTGGATGCATAGTGTTGGCGTTTAAATTTGCACCTCTGGAATGCGTATTTGAAACGGACAACTATGCACAGATAAACTGCTCTTCAAATTAGGAGGGGAAGCTCCCTCTTGCTGATGGTGTTGAAAGAAAGTAAACTAAGAACTAAGTTGCCTATCTTTTTGATCAGCTTAGAGCACAAGGTTTATTAAACACAAATGCCGCAGTTGAGATTTTCTGTTTTAAGACCTTCAACTACGGCTAACTTAAACTAAAGACGTTTCTAACTTCTCAAGTAATAAGCAGAGCAAGAGAAACTAGAAATGAACGAGGTTGATTTCTGACAAAATACTTCAATAAACTCTCTCTCAACAAACATCTACACACTTCAATGCAAGTTGAAATCAAGATCATAAAGTAGAACATAAATAACGAAATCTGAGATGTTATATCAAGGCAAAGGAGGCTCATGATTTTATTACTCAAACTTCTGGAACAAAACTCACTTCTAACATGCCTAGAACAAGAAATTGCAGCTAAAGAGGCTTGCAATCTTATTCTTACACAATAGAAACAACAATCACACTAACTCCTTGTTGGCTAAAGAGGCTCAACAATTTGCTATCTGTACAATTGAACAACACTTGAATAACAAATAGAAGCTGCTTGGCTCAGCGTTTTGTTATCACTAGCATGGTTAAAACAAAGTGAACTGTGAATAAAACTTGCTGCTGAGAACTTAATTTGCTATCACAATAACCGTTAAAGAAACTAATGAGCAAAGGCTCTTATTTATAGACAAGCAGAGGAGTAGGGAACCCTAAAATCTCCTTGCTTTCACAATCTAAGGCTTGCTTAGCAAGCAAGCTTTATTACTAAATCTAGAAAGAAGATAACATCTAACACCTAAGAAAGCAGAAATAGCGGGAAACGCCAACTATTACATTTTATCTTCTTTCTCTTCTCAAAGAATGGATAAGAATCATTCCAAGAATAGAAAGAAAGCGGGAAAGAAAGCTTCTAGAAGAAAGCTGCTTTAAAGCTCGATCACAATTAGAAATTGTGTCCCAGTTTGGTGCATCTATGCCATCAAATACCGCTTTTCTAGAATATCTTCAGCATCTGCAACAGATCTCAGGAAATCTTCAACCTCATTGGCTGCCTTTTCAAACTTTGCTGACATCATGGAAGTGTGACTTGGCACAGTCTTATGTTTTTCTTTCATTCACTTCAGTACAATCTTCTTGTTGTATTTTTCCTTATGCATCTCCCATATCCTCTCACATTCACCCTTTGAGATAGTGACACTTTCAGGCCAATGGGGAATGGAAAAACACTTTTCGATCATATCAGGCTTCAAACTGCAAATCAATCTGTCATCAACTGATTGAATCTCCCTTGTAGCCGGGTTGTAATGCTTGATGCAAGCGATTACGAACTCAAGACTCTAAACTGATATAGGAATAGACGTTGCTGCGAGGAGTCCAGAGTGTCCCAGGTTTCTGATTGAGGTGTTGCCTGCGCTCTCCAAAGTGTGTAAATCAAACACTGGTTTGATATGATGCAAGTCTGTCTCAGCTGTTTTGATGAAATCATGGTAGAGAGCTGATTCAGACTTGAAAACATTGGGAGTGTACTCCATTTCGGAAAACTTGAAGAACGACTGTAAACTCGCCTAGGTCCAGACAAGCTTTGAGCAACTTCTATTTTTAGAATGCTGATTTTCTTGCTCCAACGGACAAAGTATTTGAATTTTTTTCTAAGATATGGGTTTTGCTCAAAATTTCGTTGCAAGACAACCCAGATCGTCCATTTTTGAAAATTTTGAATTTTGCCTGAAAAAGCAGCAAACCCTAATTTCTTCAATTTTTCTCGAAAAAAGCTGGCACCTGGGTTTTGTTCAGAATATGATTAGAGAAAAACGGACCCAGTTGATTGGATTTGCAAAATACTAATGGATGATCGAAAAGCAGCCAACCCTAGAATTTGAAACTTTCTTGAAAAAAAAAAAGCTGTGATATGGGTTTTCTTCAGAAGACTGATTGGAGAGGACCCAGATGATTGAAAACTGAATGCACTGAGGATTTCTCTGACATGCAAAATAAAAGCAGCTGCTGCAACCAGTGGCCGTTCTTGAAAATTCTTGGAAGAATAATTGAAAAAGACCCGGATGGCTGAAAATTGGAGAAAACCTTGGCCTCCTTGAAGGTGATCTTGGATGAAAAAAGCTTGAAAAGAAAGCAAGGAGTTTAAGTTGCTGGTCTGAAAATTTTGATGAAAAACCAGCAAACTAAGCTCTTGAATCTTGAAAAATTTCTTCAAACTTGCTGCTCCAACTTTCTCCTTTGAATGCTACCTGCAAAAATAATGAAAATTACATGGAAAAGAGGTGTTAAATAGACTTAGAGTTTTGTTTTAGGTTTTGCTTTCTTTTGCTTTTATTTTCAAAACCCTAAAACCTCAGCTCATTGAACTTGGACGCCATCTTCCTTCTTGCAATTTTGAAACTTCTTGAAAACTTTGCAAATTTTTCTAAGGCATAAGAAGTTGGGCGCCCTTCTTCTCCAGGGGCACCCACTTCAAGCAGTGTTAGTTAATTTTTTTAATATTTTCAACTTTTCTTCATTTTGACCCCCTACTTCACCTCTGATTTCCGACTTGCAGATTAATTTGATGGACGAGCTGAAGGATTCATCGCGGAGCCCGACTAATTCTGAGAAGGTTGTTCTAGAGGCATCTCTGGCTAAAATCTTCATTTCGGCTTTCGAATTCATGGGAGCCTTTCTTCTCCAGGGGTGCCCATTTTGTCCAGAGTTAGCCATTTTTGATGATCTTCAACTTCTTCATTCACTCTTCTTCTATAGATGATCTCGTCGAATCTGGTGACTCGGGCGTCAGATTGACTGCCGTTTATGCTCGTTGCGTAGCTGATGAAATATTAGGAGGGGTCTTCTAAGATGAACTTCGCCAAACAGTGAATTTTAGGCCCTCAAAAGCTTGGGCGCCCCTGGCAAGCTGGGGCGCCCCTGGCAAGCTGGGGCGCCCCTGGCAAGCTGGGGCGCCCAAACTCACCAAAGTTAGTTTATTTTCCACTTTTTCTTGTTTGCTTCTGAATCTCAGTTTTTAGCCCTCGTCAGACCCTCCTTTTAGCTCCTCGTATTTGGCGATTGCGAACTCTGATTGACGTGCTAGATATCTCGTTGGAAAGCTGGTCAACTGTGCAGAAATCACGTTAGAGCCTCATCTATGAATTCATTTGTTTCACCCCTTGAAATCTTGGGCACCTCTTCTCTCCTAGGGCGCCCAAACCTTCCAGACTTAACCATTTTTCATTTGACTTTCTTCAGAGTTTGTGTGTTCCACTTTGATCTGAATCTGCTAGAGATTGGACAATCGGATGATCTAAAGGAAACAGGCGTTGCAGAGCTGGCTGAATATTGAAGAGATCGAGCACATTTTCAAACCCTAACTACTGAGTTAGGTGCTTCAAAAAGCTAGGTGCACTTCTTCACTAGGGGCGCCCAAACTTACTAGACTTAGTCAAATTTGACAATTTTCATTCTTCTTCATTCTGACTTCAGTTTGGATCTCCCCTGTTCGGTGCTGAATCCCGGGCGACTGGATGATCTATTGACTACATCGTCGGACTCGTCGTGGAGCTGGCACAGAACTGAACAACTTTGGTTGGAGGCGCAAACCCTAATTTTAACATTTAAAGCCCTAAAAAGGTGGGCGCCTATCTTCACCTGGGGTGCCCAAGTCTAGTAGTGTTAGAAAATTTTCATCATTTTTCATCTTCTTCTTCGTTCTTCGTGCTTGCTCATCATCTCGCCTTCTGTTGAATGCTTTGAATGTTGAGTCTGACGCCTGGCAGCCGACTGACCTCCATTGATGACCTCAGAGCTCCTAATATGCTTCTGAAAAAGCATAATAGACCCACTAGGGCAAAACTGATTATTTTGAGATTCTGACTGCACGAGCCTGATATGGACGTATTTTGAGCCAATCAAAATCAGTTTGAACCCTAATGGACCAACTTTCTATTTTTAGAAAGTTTTGCCACTATCCGTTTCCAAAGAAACCCAGAAAAACCCAGAAAATGTTTACTAATTTTAGAAAATTTCTAAAAATAGCAGTTTTCCTAAAAAGTAGGGATGAAAAACTAAGATCTAGGTTTTGTAGATTAAGCTGCTCTGAGCAGACCCAGATCGTCAGATTTTGAAAATTTTGCGTTTTAACCCCTCATGCAAGACATGCACACCCAAATTTTGACCTTTTTGACTAATTTAACAAGACTTTTACTTATTTCTTCAAAATGTCTAAGTGTAACAAAAATTTTAATTTTGGGGTACAACACATAGATGTTTGGTTTTTTGTTTTAATTGTTTCACAAACCAAGGCTTCTTCTTCCTTATCCAAATGTTTTGGTTTTGCAACAATCCTTAAATACGCTTTTTTTATATCAAGGTCTTTCATTAGCATGTACAAATCCTGCATCAACTCACATATAGACTTATCAACTGTAGTCATCTTTCACCTTGACGCTGATCAATGAGTGTCGCACCCTGTTTGATTGTAGTATCCCCCCTTGATTGGGCGATATATTTCCGATTTCCCATTCTAGTTTGACAATGCTATTTTCAAACTATTTTGATTTATCTGTTGCAAAGCAATAGTCTATCCTTTGTATATGTAGATGTATGTATTCTAATCTTTGCAATTTCAAAATATTCACCATAACAAATACCTGGCTTATACTTCAAAAATTTAATTCTCATTCACAGCAGATACAAGTTTTAGACCATTAATCATAACCTTTCAAGAATGATGTTCAAATATATCTAGACAACAAATACCTAAAATTTATGTTACTTCTATTTTGGAAATTATACAGGAATGAAAATGAATACAAATTCACAATTGTTGTTGACTTGTAGTTCAGTGGTTTGATTATAAGAATTATATGAATCTATTCATCTAGATGCATAGGAAAAACTCGAACCCTTGCAATCAAATTTTTTTGTTGACCTGAGCTGAGTCGAATTCTTAGAGTCCACGATTTATCCTCCTAATATTCTCTACTTGTCCTTGTGTTGCGTTGAACCTTCCTTTAAATACACAATTTCTTTTGGTGACTATGTATAGCCTCCACGAATCTTCTGAAGACTCATTGCAAGAATTTGAGGTTGTGAATAACACCAACTGTTGACTTTAATATCAGCGATCACTGATTAAAATATAAATGGCTGCGATTAGTATTAGACTTCATAAATTAATGCCGACCCTATTTAAGAGCCACGCTGGATATACATATTGGCGGTTGGGAATATTTTGTCTTTTTTCCCAGTTTGTCTTTATCTGAACTGGAATGACTGACTTTGCTAAATCAACTTTGTCTTGTTCCTAACTCCACATAGGATCCAAGAAATGAGTTTGTCTCTATTGTTTTGTCCTTTCCTCTGCCCACATCAGACCCTGAGAAAACTTGCGATCTGATATTGAAGTCTTGATTTATCTTATCTAGTGCTTTGGAAGGAAATCGGTAGCTGAGTCAAATCTACAGTAGGATTTAGGAGGCGTATAGTATTAGGAAATTGGCATCGCCTGAATTTGACTGTTGTTGATCCCTCTATGCCACAATAACACCCAAAAAATTCAATGTTGCAATATGTGGCTTGACAATTGATGGCGATTACCTTGTCTTATCTGCAAATAATCCCTTGTCTTATTTGCCACCTAATTCGACTCCTAAATTGCAATCTTTATACCAATTTTGTCCTTTTTGAACTTGACTTTTTTGAAGCTCCATGGTTTGGCTTTTCTATGTGATTCCAGTCCTGACGGCTTGATAAAATCCATGATCTTTAGAAATATTAAAATAATTTCATTCACATGCATATAATTTGAATTATGACTTCTGCAGATATAGATTGAAATCACCTTATATAACCCTACGATTATTATCGATGAAACATCAAAAATTTCGTCTGCGCCCCTCAGGTTGGCAGGAAAATGCTAGACTTTGATACCACAATAATAACCCCCTTTGATTTGGGGTTTTTTCCAGGAAATATAGAAAATATAGATATTTACAAAATAAACCAATTCCAAATAGTTGCATGAAATTAATAACTCAGTTTTGATTATGGCTTAAGAAATTGCATTAGAATCATACCCGGATTACATAGTAAGCAATAACACAGATTTGACAGTGTTTGATCAACAACTAATTACATCAACAATCTCCAAAACTCTGTATTAATAAAGCATCATTAATATAACACTTTATTAATTTCCATTCAACCCCCTTATATCACCTTCATAATAAGTCATGATTAAATATTAATATTATTAAAGTCAAATAACTTTAATAATATAATAAATCATCAATCCTCAATAAATTACCCAACACCAACTCAAATAGTGATCCAATCATATTTTCCGGATGTAGGCATGATAACAACTGATCCAAATATGACTTACTATAAATGGCAAGTATAGGTGATATGACCTAGTGACTTACTATAAATAGTAAGTGTGGGAGAAATCGACTAGAATGACCTCCAGAAGGTCCACCACCAAATCACCGAGTCACTAAACAGGAGAAAACTAAGATAAACCTCTAAAAGCCAACTGAGGAACCATTGAACACCCCCAAAAGGGTCTCCTGAACATCCCATTAGCCTACGAGGACCAAATAGTAGGCTAACCATTGCAAAGATACTGATCCCAAAAAAGGGGACATTACAGTATTGCAATGCAAACAAGTAATTTCCTAGTTATATCAAAATGTACCTTAAGTTTGGGGTCCTATTTGAGAAGAAAAATGACTTTAAGTTGAGTGGCTAGACAGATGTGGATTAAGCCAGTTCAAAGAATGACATGATATCTACATCAGTTTATGCTTTTAGGTTACGATCTAACAAAGGTATTATGATCTGCTAAAGCAAAATGCAAAGATGCCATACATGCCACACACAAAATAGTTTACATTCGAAGAATATTAGAACATAAAAAATTTAGACAAACTTTAACAACACCATTGAAATGTG
Organism: Sequoia sempervirens; assembly: GCA_007258455.2. Classification (NCBI taxonomy): domain Eukaryota; kingdom Viridiplantae; phylum Streptophyta; class Pinopsida; order Cupressales; family Cupressaceae; genus Sequoia; species Sequoia sempervirens. The sequence continues at coordinate 1,602 of VDFB02377184.1, read as the reverse complement.
ATAGTCAAAGCACCATCAAACAAACAAAGAATCCAATCTGTGGTTAGTATGTGCAATTGCAAAACAGATTCAAAACAAAGAGATTGAGTTAGTTTTCTGTTTTGGTGTTGGGGACAACCTTGGGGAAATTTTTGAGCATCTCTGTATCCCCAAAATCTGATTGACATAGGGATGCCTGGAATAGACTTGGGGACACATCCCTGTGTACCATTGAGAAAAAGAGAGCACCACCATCAAATTCACCATTCAATAAAATCAATCATCTTTTCAAAGATTATTAAAACTAAAGCCTTCTTAAGAATTTCAATTAATTATTTGAAATCCCAATAATGAGGAAGTCTGTAAAATTGTAAATTCAATAAAAGAAAAGGGGTCTTGTGGAAATTGGCCCAACTAGGATAAGAAACCTGAACTTTGGTGGAGCATCTCATGGTAACCCTAGTATTTGAGGTAGGTGGTGTTATTGGATGCCCTTTAGGTTTTATGTACATGCCTACTTAAGTTGGAATTGGAGATAAACAATGATCTGGATCCCAAGAGATCTCAGTGGGACAACATTCTAAATTTTTAAAAACTTAGATATGTTATATGTGAAAGCAACTATTAAGTGAGGGTTCAACAATATGAAATGTCATGCCGGAAAGATAAAAAAATTGTTACCGAAATTATATTAATCTAAATGTTTGTACATGGCATTTTCTTAATGGAGATGTTTTTCTATTTATTTTTCTCTATCATAATTTAAACCGTGTTTTCTAACTTCAGACATAGGTACATATAATCATATAATGTTGCAGAATGGAAAGGATCATTATGAAGAAATGTTTTCTCTTCCATGGTTGACTCTTTGCCTTCCATTGGTTATGGTTGAGCTGCATCAAAATGTATCAGTAGGATTTGGCTTGGAGGGTGTGTTGCTTCGCACCCCACATGTGTGCTACCCCTAGACCCCACAAGGAGAATCCCTTGAATCATATGGGGGTTTTGTCTCACAAGGGACAAGAATAGGTGTACTTTCAACACTTAATGACATTACACATAGAGAGTTAAACTTTGTAGTTTGGCCCATAGGTGTTTGGGACTGTGGTAGATCCACTTATGTATATGGTATGAGATTTGATACACTTGAGATAGCACAAGATTTGATGCTTTTTCGAGATAGCATGCTGTGACCAAGCTTCCTTGATTCTCGTTCACCATCATAATTGTTGTGGTATTTGGTGGATCATTGAGTAGCCTCTATGTAGAATATTGATCTTTTTGGTGCCACAAACCACAAGAGGTAGTTTTGAATTACTATAGATCATTGAAAATGGTTGGACATTACCACAATCCATGAGATTGGGCTTGGTGGAATTGCAAATGATAGATTTGGACCTAGAACTTGGGTAAACAACAGGGTCAAGGCTATTGGTTTGGTTGGGGGTCTCAAAATGTCAGTCTCCTTAGGCTTCAAGAAGCTCAACGTGGAGAAGAAATTGCAAGTTATCATATTCAGTGCAATGTTCAAAGAGTTTTGCCATGATTGGATGGTCAATTCCATTTTTATGAGAGAACCCTCTTAGGTCCTTTCAACACTCCCCTAGTGTCACACCTTAAGAG
>VDFB02377183.1:0-27646 GCA_007258455.2 Sequoia sempervirens | reverse complement strand
GCTCATAAATCTAGGTATATCCAATTCTGACAAAAAATTATGAGTTCTAAATTCCTCTCCGATATCACACCTCTCAGGCACCCCTCCACTTTTTGAAAAGCCGCCATAGGAAATATTATTCTCCTTAACTTCATTACACCTTTCCTCGGTCAAGTTATTTTCATGGGAGATAATTACCTTTGTAAATTGATACAAAGTAGGAACTGATTTACTTCTAACATCTAACTGTGCAATAGCCTCATCTTCCTCCAATAAAGGACTAGCAATTTTCCCATTGTTTCCTTGATTATGACCATCTTCAACCATTGATAAACAATGTTCATCCTCTGATATAAATTTATTAGCAATTAAATTTGTGAAGAGAGGATTATCATATATTTCAAATTCATCAAAATGGAAGAGAGGGTTAGGATGAATTGACCATTTTTCTTCTTTTTGAGAAATACCATATGCAAGACCTCCATTTCCTTCCAAATGAAAACATGCATTCTTGTCCACCGCTTCTTTGAAGGAGAAAACTTTGTATTCAGGAACAGGAAGAGAAATTGACACTAGATCATTTAAATTAGCCTCATAAGAGGACTTATCTTCAAGAAGAGAAGGAGAAGCAATCAGTGTCCTCTTCAGAAACTGGTCATCTTCATCATCAATATATGAACTAAGATCATTTTCAACCTCAAATGAGGTATATAAACTGAAGGCCAAATCATTGTAGTGTCAATCTCATCCCTCATTAGGCTACTGCATGCCACCAAAAGTTGTCAAATTAATGTTTTCAGTAGCCGGGCAAGGTAATTATGCTTTTTCATGACTTTCAACCTGAAACTCATAGGATAACTTGGGACTAGCTTTAGGCTTCACACTTGCACCTGGTTTCCATTTGCCTCCGGCTATAAAATAATCCTCAACATTTATTACTTCTAATTGAGCTCTCTCAATCCCTTGAACTTTATTTCTTTTGAGGATTAATTGAATGTCAGGTTCCAAGGCAGAAATAAATATGTGAAACTGGATCTCCTCACTGGGTCTTTTTGGAATAGGAATTTTTTGAAGAGACTGATTGAATTGGTATACAAAATCCATCATTATTTCAACCTTATCCTTTATAATTTGAAAAAAAATATGTAGGGTAGCTGCAATGTTGATTGGAATTTTGTAGCATTGGAGAAACTTTGTTTTAAGGACATCCCATCCTATAATGCTTCCCTTTTCAAGTCACCTATACCATTCTGCTGCTTTCTCAATCAAACTACATCAATGAAAATTCTTACAAAAACATCCTCTTCTTGAATTCCTAGAATTCCACTTACTGTAGTCATAGTCAGGATGTGTTCCTCAGAATCTTGTTGATTTTGACTAGAAAATTTAAGGAACCATTTTTGGGAACCATGGGGTAAGTTATGGTATTGTGATAGGACAAGAGGGCCAACTTGATTACACCAAAGATTCAAGACCATAGGTGATTATAGTCACCAACTCACACAGGAGTAAAGATTGGGAAAGAGAATTATTGGGTTAATTTCTGGGTGGTGGATGATCCGAAGGTGGATTCTAAAGTTGAGGTAGGGGTGGATCCCTTGGATGATGAAACATCCAATTAGGCTAATGCTCAGGATGATGAGGAGGGTTGTTGTAATACACAAATGTCAATCTCCGGGGGTGTTCAACTACAAGTGCAGGTGGGTGTTGGGCCAACTCGTCCTCTTCTTCCAAGGAAAGATTCACTCGCATATAATCTACTACATTCCTCTTATATCTCTAGATGATGGTATTTAATTGTGAAATGATATCTTCTTGTTCTGTTCCGACCTAGTCTAAATCTGGCTGCAAAACAGGAAATATGTTATCATGAGGAAGTACCATCTTTCCACATGACACGATAGGGATTGTCATATTTTCCAATCAATTCGATTTGTCTCCCCAACAGAGTCACAAAAAAGTTGTTAGTGAATGAAATGACTCAGGATAAATATGCTAAAAAATAAATGACTCTCAACCCAGTTTAGCACTAGCATAAATTCACTAATAGCCCTAAAAAGACCACAATTGCATTTGTGGCTTTTCTCTGAATTTTTTTAAGGTACAACTCCCTTACAATATTTTCAATGAATTTATCTAAGCTAATTTTCAAATGGGTATGCTTTTGACTAGAAAGCATGAAAGTCAATTGACACTAGTTCATAAATATGAAACTAACGCGAAAGTGTAAATCACAGCCATAAACCATCAACACAAAGATTGAAAAGCCTATGACTATCCAATCAAAAAAAAATATCATACTATAATGAATGAACACCATACAATTTATCTCACAAAGAAGACATAACTATATCACACACGTAATACAAAGATCAACGTACTAATCATATCATTAAATTCATAACACAAAGGTCATGAACTATTATAGTCTAAAATAAATGCCTAAATCCCTCTCAATAACACCACAAGGTGTATATCCAGAGAGCTCCTATCTTTCTCTCCATTTAAAATTTATTGCAAACTAACCCCACTGAATAGTCACCAAAGATGATACTAAATTGGCAGTCTTCTTGTTTCTCCACTGTTTCTTGAAAATTGCTAAAATCAACCAAAATAATTAATCCCAATAAGTGAATGAACATTGGGAAAAAGAAACCAATTGACTATCAAATGACCTTCCACACAATCGAATCATTAATTTAGATTCAAGAAAACACCATCTGATAACATGTGCATACTGCCTGATGGGAAATGTAATTTAAAACTAGTTCAAATCAACCATTAATCTAAATTGAATTGCCATCTCATCAAATCTTAGGAGAAAGCACCAATTTCCAACCAACCTTCTATAAATTCAACTAGTGTCACCTTTCTTCATCATTCAGTAGCATCAAACATGGTGAGCTCTTAGAGTGATGACAATTTTACAAATGACTACATTGTCCTAGAGGAGATCGAATGCAGTCCACTATTTAAGAATTTGTCAGATTAGATGAAGGAGGTCTTCACGATACAAAGCGAGGTGGAGGAAGAGGTGCTTCACAGTATTCTGGGTGAAGCATTCCTAAACCAAGCACATGTACACAACACCACCATGTTGGAGCATTTCATAGATACAATCATCATGACTTCTGGCCGCCACGACTGAGGTGTAAGAGCATTGGAATTCCTAGTAAAGCCTAAATTCCATCATCGTGTCAATGTGGCTATCACTAGGCTCAACCACTATCCTCAGAATGGATTGATAGTAGACACCATTTGTATAGCATCGGCTCTTTAGGATGAGACATTGGAGGAAGCTATCGCTCTTCTTCGTGCAATAATTGTAAGGAATGATATGGGGCTCTTCACACAGTTCTTGCAGTCACATGAGAACCTGTTGTCACTTGCTTAGGTTGAATGCCTCCAGACTATGGTTGAGGGCATTTGAGTCCTGATATTCACCCTATGTGCTTGAATGAAAATGTCTCTTTTTGTCCTTTGTCCTTGATATGAACTTTTGTAGTCGAATCATACAATTTTTTAGTGCCAATGCGATGTAGAAATGCACATATATATAGATAAAATATTTCTTTTGATATCACTATGTTCTTGCATGTATGGATTTATTTGTTTCTATTCATATCGTAGTTGAAAATGTTAGTTTCTTTTCTACATAATGTATTGGTTATGTGAATTAAACTCACTGTTACTTCATTAATCACTAAAAAGCTTCTAGGTGGTGAAATGGGTAGTTCGCACAACCTAATAAAACATCGCTTAGGTTTCAAATACATCAAAGAATATCGCCTACAAACATAACTTGTGGGAAGAGCTATCAAGAAACTCTTGACACATGACAACTCATCCCATGAGTTATTTGCACACATATACCCTCCTTTAAAGAATAGTGAGTTTGAATAATGTCACAAAACACCGCTTAGCCAAAGATGAAACAAATAGGAAATAAAATAGGAGGTTAGAGGAACAAATGAAAACCCCATCTAAGTTCGAGGAGTACCACAAAATTCTGCTCGAACATGAATTTAAGCAAAATGACTAAGGAGAAAGGTAAGATAGCCGAGAAAAGGGCCTGGGGGTCATGTTTACGAGTAACAATATGCATGTTGTTCCAATACTTGTAAGTTTTCCAAATTTACATGTTTGAACAATAGTTTTGTCCTTCCTATCATAATCACTTGTCATTAATAACATTGGCAAAGATAGCTTGTGCCTAGAAGATCTTTTTTTGTTGTAAAATATAAAATTTTCATTCAAAATTTCAAGGTTTTTCTTATGGTTATTTGTAGTCTATTCTTATAGTGTAATATTGTGTGAGTTGGCTCTTATTGTGCTAATGTAGACTAGAATAATGATAATAATAGATAGGAGCTAGTGAAAGTCAAGTCAAAGCTGAAATTCAAAGGAATGTTGAATAACATAGGAAATAGGGAAATCATCCAAATAGAGGTATGGTAGAACGATATGTATTTATATGTGAGGCTAGATTCTATAGATGACAATTTTGATTAAAGGTTTTACTTTAGAAATACTATCTTTGTTATGGTTACTCACTTTTCTTTGAATTCCCAAGAAGGGATCAATTACCAAAACAGATATTTAGGGAGTGATGCCCAATTTGGAAGTAGATTTATATTGAGAATGTTAGGAGTTCATCGATCATACTAGATTGTCTGTGAGTGGTAGTTTTTATTGTAAGAAGTTGAAGACATGAATAAATACTATACAAGATAGGTGGCTGTGTAGGATGTGTTGAAGTAGTCTTTTTAGAGATTATAAATTTAAAGGAATCAACTTTTCACAGTCTATAATAATTAGTGTGTGATTTTTGGATTCAATTGTATAAGATTTGTTATGTATCAATGTTTTAGATCATATTATGAGATTTATCATTAGAATAATGAAAGAGTTGTAGGAGAAGAATGACGATGGATCATGAAATATGATCCAAAACATTGATACAGAACAAATCTTACATAGTTGAATCTAAAAATCACATACACTGATTATAAATTTCTTTTTTTTAATGACAGATGGAAGAGTTAATGCTATATAATAAACAAATGATAGGCGAGCTAGTAAATAGTATACGATTTTGGTTAATTAGGTCTAGAATGGCCATGGAGTTTGATATAAATGACTAAGGGTTTGGGCCATGGTATCATCTAGGGGTGTGGCCAAGTGATGTAGGTAGACAATGCTAGGAGGTAGTGTTCCATGGGATGCATCCCCCCCAAAAAACCTTGTGTTTTCAATATGGAGACGTCTTAGAGACATGAAAACTTGGACGAAACATCCCCCCACCATCCCACCATCGTCAACCAAGTCTCAAGGATGTTTCTAAGACAACACCTAGTTTGGGGACTCCAAAACATCTCCAAGGCATTCAGGAGACTTCAAGGAGTCTCCCAACTATCCCATAGACTTCTAGGTGTTGCAAAAACTAAGTGATAAAATTGTTAAAATGAGATTCACCATGTAGGTTTGTGAGGGGCACTACCCCAGAATCTCGCAAGGGGTACTACCCTTTGACCCCAAACCTCCACCCACCATTGTTAATGTTCAATGCAATCATTTCCATCATTTTAATGTTTATTATTTTAAATTTTACTTAGGATGCCAAAGTTTCATTTACAATTCTTATACTTATTTCTGATTTCCCCCCAAACCTCTACCCACCATTGTTATGGTTCAATGCATTCATTGCCATTTTTTTAGTGTTTATTAGTTTAAAGTTTACTTAGTATGCCAAAGTTTCATTTGCAATTCTTATAGTTATTCCTTAACATCTTTTCATAACATTTTTCAAGTACTATACATATTTGTGCCACCCCCACACTACCTCGCCGCCCTTGTGCTGCCATCCCCTCACCATCCTCAAACTTAGGCCCTCGTCAGGTTGAAACTCATCCCCCTATTTCCTCATTAGGAAACTCCATGAAACTATGTTGGGAGGCACCTGTGGTGCTTGTGGTGAGCCCAACACATACTCAAGCACCCAAAGAATGGTATTGTTTTAGTTGTTTATGTAGAATGAATGAAATATTGGACTGCTACCTAGCTTGAATTGGGAATATAACATAATATTTCCTTTAAAACACAATGCAAATAAGAGTGTGTTAACATATGATCTCAATGGAACATTGTTTGAAGAGCATAAAAATATATCAAGCAAATTGTTGTATCCAATTTTCCTCAACTACCATTGGGGCCACTTGTAGCTTTTGTAGAAAATCATCATAATTGGTATCAAGTAGGGTGTTTCAAATTTTATGTGTTCAACCCATGAGCTTAATATGTGTAAGGAATGTGCATATTCAATGGTGACTAGTCATAAATTATCCATACTCCCTTAGTCTTCTTTCCTTGCTCTTCAAGTACACAATAGCAAGGGTTAAAAATATTGGGTTAATTGTGAATGGAAATGTAAATGGGTGAGTGGATTACATATAGGATGTGTTTAGGGTTCCATAAAGAATGTAGGAGAGCTTGTGGCTCCCACACCCTATTTTGTTGATTTAAAAAAAAAAATGATTTAAAAAAAAGAAGAAGGGATACATCCCCAATTTTCTCACATGTTGTCCCTTTGTCCTAGGGAAGGTGTACCCATGAGGATCTAGGGCTGGTGGGTGGGGACACGTTCCATTGTATCCTTGATTTATATATATATATATAATCATTCCTTGTGATCAACATAAACATAATCACACACATATTTATGTTACTAGATAGTTGTTTTGTTGCACATGTGGCGAGCCTATTAGAGCTTTATAGAAAAGCTATATAAAAAAATGTTTCTTAGGGTTCTATTGTTCTATGGTTATGTTTTGGTTTGAAGAAGGATTGCTTTTTTCATTGGAATTGAGGGTCGAGTTTTAAACTCCCCTCAAATCCCTAACGTGGCCTCTCCTTTACATACTACTTTTTTCCTTTATTTATGAGTCATAGATTGGATCGAAGATGTGGAGGAGTTCTAAACCTCCCCCAAAGTTTCAACAAACACTAGTTGATATTTTACGCCGAAGGCGTATCAAAATCTAAAGTAGACCAAGCTGAGTTGCTCAATCAACGGCTCTGTCACGTCGGAGACGATTGAATTGATTTTAATGGTCGCCCGTGAAAATCCCGGTGATGATTTTGACGGTATGCAGAAGATTTGTAATGACATGGAAGATCCGCTCGATATTTGATTTATAAATGTATACAAAGTTGGGAAGCAGAACTTTGAAAGCCAGAGCAATATTTGGTATATCAAGTGAGACAAGATTAGGTATTTATAGAGTTTTGACAGTAACTTGGATTCTGAGATTTGATTTACAGAGTTGCCTTTCTCGGGAGTTGAACTCAATGCACATCGTAAAGAGTAACTCTGAGAACATACCTTTATGGGGTTCTCAACAAATTGGAGAAGTGAAAAGAACAATACCAGCGAGAGGGAAAGAGTTTGGAGGAGCGGAAACCAATAGCGGCGGGGAAACAGCCAAAAACGGAGAAAAAGCTGAAAAAAAGCGAAAAATGAAGAATGGAAGGCGTTTCCTCTGTTGAAGCGTTGCTTGTTTGTTGTGGCTTGTTTCTCAGCATGAATGAAGGGCCTCAGCAATCTGATTTGTATGAACCATTTTATTGACTTAATCAACGGAATGTTCCAGATTCCTCTGGATTTTCTTAGGACTATGTACCAGAAATCCAGAATTAGGAATAATCATATCCGTTTGAGCAGTCATGTTTACATCCCATGTTTGATAATATGGAAATCTGACGGATTTCCATAAGCTGTAGGCTGCACAGAAAGTCAGGTTCAAATACGCCTCCGATGTTGATGTGGCTTCAATGTTTGCTTCGTCTAATTCCTGTAAAGGAGTCCCCGGGGAGTTTTCCGGCATGGTTTCCGTTCCCTCTCAACATTACTGCCTCGGAAATTATGACTTTGTTCAAGCAAAAGTTAGGAGGCCTGCATTTGGCAAGGAAGATGTTGCAAGTTTATTTGGGCTTTTGGGATCCGTCTAATTAACAAAATGAATCCCGCGTACCCATCAATTTAAGCAGATGAAAAGAAACATGATGAAACCCCAAAATTTTCAGGCAGTAGATAAAAGCGACGATGGGAAGAGTGATGTGGATGTTTCAATCGTCGGGCACCTAACGTGGCTATTTTTTTATCTGGTGCAATTGATCGAGATCGTCCCTCTCAAATAGGAAGGGGCTTAAAAAATTAGGTCCCTTTGTTTGATATCTTTTTAGATTAGGAATAGTTAATCTTTGTTTGATATATTTTGCAAGAAAGAGGCTTGGTTCCCAATGGACCAATATATGACTCTCTTGCGACAGGGCATTGCCAACAAGGGATATCTACACATGCTTTAAAGATTTTAGAATCAATGATTGAAAATGGATTTGAACCTAGCCTATTTATATGCAACTTAGTGGTTACTGGTCTTCATTGAGAAGGAAAGTAAAGAGAGGCAAACATATTTTTTATGATGTTATCATCAACGGTTTTAGTTCTGATGAAATCACTTGGACTATGCTCATTGATGGGTTTCTCAAAGAAGGTGCAATTGATGCATGTTTTAAGTTGCTTGAGAGGATGGAGGAGAATTTTGATTGGCACAAGAGTGGTCCTACCTATCCAACTTGGGAAAAAATTATAGGATATTTCGCTAAATTGTAGGATACTCTCTCCTCTCCCCTATCCTTCTAAGCATTCATTCCCACTCTGTTATATCTCTATATCTCTCCTCCCTCGCCCTCGCCCTCTCCCTATATGTATTTATCTATTTGTCTCCCTCTTCTTATTGCTCTATCTTCATCTCTACCTCTATTTTCCTCCTCCCTTTATCTCTAGACATCTCTCTCTCTCCCTCTCTCTCCATCCATCCATCCATCCCTCTATCTATTTTCCTAATTGTTCGGTAAAATTCCCATTGCACACCTAAAGTGCAATTGATATTTGTTAACAATTTGATATGATTTGTTAATCACTTGCTTTTGCTCATGATAAAGGAAAAGGATGATGCTTTATATATGTTATCTTTCTTGATGTTTACAAAACTTTCCCAAATGTCTAAATGATTAGAAATCTCTCAAAATCGTTGATGGATGGTATTAGTTTGCATGGTAGAAGTTTGGGGTGGTTTGCTAACCACTTGAGGTTCCTCAAATAGGTTTGATTACTATCATAAAAGCTGACAAAGAAAAGGCGTTTGTTTTTAATATATGTTGGGTGTTTTGGTGTAGTTTTACAACCTACCCCAAGGGTCAACATGGTTCTATCTTCTCACCAAATATCGAAAAGCTCAAAGGGACATACGATGGATGAAGGAAAGGAAAGGAAAGAGCAATTAGAATTTGGCAGAGGTTAGGGATGGTTCTTGAACCACCTTAGATTACCAAAAGTGGTTTTAAAGCCTCCATGTTTCGTCGACTGAGGAAGACAAAAGGCATGGGGTGTTTTTATGAGAAAAGTGTTTTATTGGTTAGGATTTTTCCTTGGTTCTACAACCACATCTAAGCCCCATTGTAGGAGGGAATTTGGTGTTAGTCAAATTTTTGAGGTGGCTCTATAACCATCTTCAAGGCTCGATGGAGTTCTAAGTTTTGCCCACATTGCCGACAACCCATTCATATGTCGAGATATAAACAAAAAGGTTGGTAACAGGCGTAATATTAAAAGGGAAAATAATTTATTAAGGGAACCTGATATCATATTTAAAAGCATTTTGAAAGGTAGTTGAGCGCCAAATGTAATGGTGATGTTTTACTCGCCCACCTCCTCACCATTAATGCCCAAGGATTCTAATAGCAATCCACAATACTTCAAACGGTTGCCTTTTAATTCAGGGCACCCGCTTTGGGTTGGGAAAGATTTTGTGCCATTGATTTCGTGAGCTACAATGCAACACTTAGGGTTGGACGTTTTGCAACTGTTAAAAGGAGAATTTTGTTCATTTTGGAATTGCGGTTAGTTCTTCTGGTGCTGGTCTAAGACTTTGCAGGTGCAATGATTTTATTTTAGACTTCAATCATGCAATGTCCAGCTGTAGAACTGGGTGAAGCTATAAAACATGTAAAGGATCAATTGCATTGGGTTTTGTGTAAAAAATGCCTCCAAAGTTGTTTATATATCTTCAAGGGAATCTTTACTTCTTGTTAAGATTCTCTCTTGTCACTTTAAAATTATTACAAGCTTTGTGATAATCATTTGTTCTTTAATGTGGATTTAGGCCGTTCATTTCTCGATTACTTAGTATGCTTTCTTTATAATGCCTATGGTGTGGTGGACCATATGTCTAGATCAATTCTTCAATGATTTCATTTATTATTTTCCTTCTTGCTGTCTGTGACTCTGTAGTCCAATTGGATACACCCTCAAAACAAATCGAAAACATTAAGCAGTAATCTAGTAACAAATCAATCAGTATTGTGTATTCATGATTGTCAGCATAATCAGGGAAATATTTTTGAGTGAACCTTGAATTGAACTATTCTATAGGGGTTATGCTAAAATATTCAAATAAGAGATTATTGCAACCAATCTTTCTTGATCTAGTGATAATATTTGGAGTCAAGAATGCAATTTTTTTGTTGTTGTTTTATTTTGTTTGATTTAATATTTATTTAGGTATACCTCTACAAAAACCCTCTTGAATCTAAGTTGAGTTCAAACATAGGAGAGAAAACCCACTCTTGTAGAGTTGATCTTCGATCTTCCATTGTTTTTGGATGAATAGGTTCTTACTTTCATGATGACACCTTGACCTTGAAAGTCAAAATATGTTTTAGGAAGTGGAGGTAGTCTAGGAGGTATTTTGAAATATAAAAAAGTGTTTGACCATGATACATGTGTGTGTTGTGTGGCATGCAAATGTGTGTTTGTGTGTGTGCTTGATATTTTATTAATATTGTTTAAATCATCTTTGGTTTTTTTTTTAGTGCTTTAATTTTTCACTTTTGAGACAATTCAAATTGGAATAGTGTGAGGTAAAATTTCTCTTCAAACTATAAGGAAAAGCTCCTTGAGGTCTAAAAATATCCTAGATACCAAGATATACACAAAATTTACAGTTATCACACACTTTACAATATTTCTTTGTTGGGTTTGCATAAATGAAATAATTAACCATCTACCAGTTTTTTTATCTTGGCTATGAGTACAAGCCTGATAACAACGCTTGTCTCACAAATGAGATCTTTAAATATTATGAATGAAAACAAACCAATCCAAACACAAAATCCCAACACCTTCATATTGGCTAAATTAGAGATAGACAATTTGATGCACACAAGATTCAAAAAGGAATAACAACTTCAATATGGGATGAAACAAATCCAAAGATCAAATAACTGGGCTGCTTGCAAAACTACTGCTTAAATTAAGCAATGACATCAATACAAAGACCGACAATGTTTTTTTTTATGATGCATAAGAGGTGTTTTTTATTAAATCATAAAAAATAGGTACAATAGACCATGCCAAGCCAATAAAAAAGAAGAAGACAAAGACCGACAATGTTATTCAGTTTCAATATAATCAATAAAATTACAAACAAAGGTAAACCAACTTGAATAAGAAATAGCCATTGTCTTCTCTTGAACCTGAAGAATTTATTTGTAAGTTACTACAAACATTTAAAAGCTCTTGAAAAATCAGGAAAGAAAGATATACTTTAAAGAACTACTCTTAAACAAATAATAAAATAACATCTAACTAAAGTGACTTAAAAGTAGGCCCTGACCCTCTGTCTGGAAATAGGAACATCAGAAATAGCAACTCCCACATATAGCCATTGCTAATAATAGCATGAACACCCCTTTGAATTTGAAACAACTCTTGCTCTAAAACATATGTGATACTATGATGAATTTGAAACCACTACGAATATATTAACAACTTCACCAATCCATCACTGGTGACTTATTGTGATGTCCTTTGGGGGAAACATGGAAAATTTACTCATATGGACCCTAGTTCCTTCCGTTGATGATTAAAATTCCTCCATGAAACAAATGTAACACTTGATTTTCTGGAAATCTTAGGTGGCTGGGCAAACAACTGTATACTTTAAATAAGCACAACCACAACACTAAAAAGCTTTTCATGGGTCTGAAACAACACTTGAAACCTGAGATGAATGTTGAAAGCTGATATGGTGTTAAAGGTTTTGACGAATGTTTTGCTGGAAAAAAATAACCAGTTGATTGGAAAGAAAGGAATGAGCTATGACAAACTTCGATAAACTTGTTCACTGAAAAATTGGGAATTAGGCCGACTTAGGGTATTAAGATGCTAGAAGTGGTGGATGAAACCCTAGAAAAAAGTAAAAGAGTCAAACCCTTGCACTGAAATTCACTGCATAACCTTGCACGACGACAACAAAAATACTGCAAATTGATGTTTTAGAAAGCCCAACGCGTGCCAATCAGGTTTGAAAGGAAAAAGAATGAAGAACATAGGTTTCGGTGCCCTTCGAAATTGAAGAAAACTGTTGAAACTCTATTTAAAAGATTAAATGTGGTTAAGGAACATTTATATGCAAGAATTTATTTTAAGATATAATTATCTTTATGAGCATTTATTTTTCAAATTTATACAAATATTAGGGGATATATTTATTTGTATAAATTTGGAGTTGATTTTTTCATCCAACATTTAAAAAAATTATGAGTGGACTTGTGTCTTGAACGACACACATATGGCTTCACGCATGAGAACTCTTTTCAAGAGCTCCCAAAAGTACCATTTTCAAAACCCTAAGGCACTCTGCACCTTTTACCAAGTGCCCTACCCATAGATACTTGGGTAGGGGTGCCAAGATAACAACAACAACACAAATTCACATCTAAAGAGTTTTACCTTCCATTAGGATTAGCATTCACATACTCAACATAATCTAAGTCAATTATCTATGTAAATATTGCAACCACTTTCCTAGAGTTGGCACACATATCTCATAACTTGACACAACCACATATCAAATGGAACTTGCCATTCAACTATAGACATAGATCAGACAACAATTATAAAGGTCTATAACTATGTTTTGGTATTTATACAAGATATAATGGGTTTCACATTAAAATGATAATTGTAACAATAATAATAATAAAATTCATATTATTAAATTTCCAATCAAAATAATTAGTTATAGGGTTCATTCAAGTGTTGATGGTCAATGTTGTTGAAAGTATATTAGGGTCCAAGAGTAACAAGATTCATAAAATTTTAAATAATGTATCTTCTACACACAAATTGAATTGTATTTTCTAACATATTAACTTACAAATATTTTTCTATTGCTGTAACTATTGCACCTCCTTTTGGTACAAATGCTAATTTATAAAATTTGTCCTAACAATTATACTATTCATGAGTGTTCTAATAGACTCAACTTGCAACTGTGTATTGATCTCAATTTTATTGTTTAATTAACACAATTATTTTTTGTATTGATAAAAAGCAAATTACAAATAGATTGCAGCGGATAACTGTTAGAAAAACCATCTCACTTACAAAGCTGTCCAACAAGAACAACTACAACAAACTATAGAAAACTGACAATGAAATAAAGCTGTAGTGAAAGCTGCAATAATAACTATAGCTGCTAGAAAAATCAGCACTTAACAAGACTGTCCAGCAAGAAATTAACTGAGAGTTACATTCCTTTAACACAATTCAATTCTTCGCAACAACAGCGAACTTATAAAAAATCAAATATTTTGCTTATCGGAGGCTTTCTGTTTTAGCGCAGAGACGAAGTTTTGGATGTTTGTTCGGTGAACTTGGCAATCATCCTTGGTCAGGAACCTGCTGATCTCTTCAACATTAGATTTAATCTTATTGCCTTCCGCTTCCTCCATCACAATTCGGACAGCTCTAGCGATATCTTCCTTAGTAAACGAACCATCCTCCTCATTTCTCTCACCTCCACTCCCACCTTGAACTCCTCGGAAATCAGCCTTGCATTCAAACCTTGGTCGTACTGCATTGGAAGAGCAATGAAGGGCACTCCAGACCTTAAACCTTCTGTAATAGAAGTCCACCCACAATGTGTCAGAGAGGCTCCCGTGGAAGGATGGCTCAAAATGTGCACCTGAGGAGCCCACTTGGTCACTACCAGCCCTCTTCCACTCGTGCGAGCCTCAAATCCAGGTGGTAATTCAGCCGCCACATAGCCGATGAGACAACAGAGGAAGGGGATTTCACTTTCTTCCAAGCCCAAAACTAACGCGGCGATCTGTTGGTTGGTGAGAGCACATTCGCTGCCGAAGGACGCAAACACGACCGACCGATCCGGTTGTCGGTCCAGCCAGGACAAGCACGGGTCCGCAGGTGGCCGCGGTGGTAGATTGTGCGTCAGAATTCCCACGGGAAAAACGGGTCGGCCGGTGCACGTTTCAAAATATTTTACAAATTTGCCTTCCAATTCTAGGCAAGTATTGCACACAGTTGCCCAACTTTCCTCCCCAGCGATGGCAAGGCGGTCCACGACGGTGATACCCTCACCATCTTGCTTGCTTTTATTCAACGGCAGAGACCTCCGCGCTTCAAAGAGTCGACGGCGGACGACCGATGAGGGGAACCCTGGTGGCGGCACAGTCATGTCCTCTGTCTGGTGCAATCGGTGCCTGCGACGCCCTGCCGTGAAACTCATGCTTGTCGCGGTCAGAACCACGAAATTTATTGTGGGAATTCCCAACTTGGCGGCAACCCGAGGAGCCCAATACTGCATTATGTCATGTATGACAAAATCAGGGGAGAGCAATTTCAGCAGCGCTTCGAAAGGCTTCTCGCAAAGATCGAGGGCTTGAAAGAGTAGCGGTATTAGATTTAATGCTCCAATCTTGGACAAATCTGAGGTGGACTCAACGCCCGTGGGCAGACCATCGACGGCAGGCATCGGTAACTGCACTAGATCGATTCCTGGTGAGGGCTGCAGTTGCGATATTTGGTATTTAATCCTTTTAAGATTAAACGGAGTGGAGAGAAATGAAATTTTTAGACCATGACTGTGGAGGCTCTTGGCCAGTTCTAGAAAAGGTGTTATGTGGCCGTGGGCAAGCCAAGGAAACATCACCACATGAAGCTGGCGCTGATCCACCATTTCTGTAGTTTTTGAAACACACAATAAACTAAAAAACTGACAGGGACAGCAAACACCAAAACACAGAAATTGAAACAGAGAATTTCCTTTATTTTTCTCGTGATCAAATCAATTACATATGACCTCATTTTATAGAGGTTTGGTATTAAAAATTCTATATTTAAAAATACTATTTTTATCTAATCACTTACTTAAGGAGATGAAGAAACTCTCGTGATTCGCATGTAACAGTTCACTCAACTTACTTATTTAAGGAGATGAAGAAACTCTGGTGATTCGCATGGCCATGAACAGTTCTTTTTGTTTAATCGAGTTATATTTCACCGTTCTGTAGACACAACTCCAATTCACTGCAGTTTGTAGAGACAAGACTAGAGTTCAAGATTTTCCAGCTGTAATAAAGCATAACGAATTCAGCAAGGGACAGTTTAATTTATGTGTTTTAATTTCCTTTGACTTCTATTTTAAGTTAAAAGCTTTTTCAAATTATTATAATACTAATATCTTATATATATATATATGTATATGTGGTATGTAAATCTATGTTCTTATGTGACTGTTTAAATGTGTTTTCTGCTTAAATTTAAGTAGTTAGAGTGTTTCTATGCTTAAATTTTATTATGGGAAAAGGATAATTTGGAATCTTTCCCTATTTTAATGGAGTGGCTATTGATTAGGAATTGGAAATAAGAGTATGGTCCCATGGAGAGGGGCTTCCTTAAAAAATTCAGTGGGTAATGCGGAGATTTTTTAGGAATATTTTAAAGGTGGTGGTCCCATGAATTCATTTTTGCAATTCAGCTTAAAAGTTTGAGCTCCAAAATTCAAGGAAGGAAGTGGAGTAATTTGATAGAAAAATATAAAAATAAAAATTCTCTCATTTTTTAGTTTATTTTAGGAATTTAAAATTCTAAGTGATAGACAAGTGGCAAAGAAATTCCTAAAAAATTCCTCAGCTGTAGGGGCAATTTCTAGCCCCACCTCAATTTTACCCATTTCATGGGACCGTTTGATCCATGAAAATAGAAGCCCAAGCCCCCTCATGGGACCATACAAAAAGGGGGATTGGAAACAAGCAAGCAACTACATATTGTCAAAAATCCACGTGGCTCCACAAATTTTTTTCCCTCTTTTTTAATATGTGCTTTCAATTTTTTTTTTCCAATTTTTTACGACACAAATTATTATTAATTCTATAAATACAAATTTAAGGTGTTTGCTTAAAAATAAGAAAAAATAAATAATCATTGAGCCACCAGCTCCACAAATAAACTAAGCAGCAACATGAGGACCTGCCTTAACAAGCAATATTAAATTGTCATCATATAATATGAAAATTTTAAAAAAGTGTCATAGATATAGAAGATAGTCAATCAAATGAAACAAAATTATAATTGTGTGTTTATTTTCATATTTGATAGGTGTTAGTCTATAATAAATCATATTTGTAAGTTTGTATTGTGTTCATTTCTAAATAAGTATATCAAAATATTATCTTTATTATTTTGGTAAAAAAGAAATTTTATGAATGTGTTTCATTAAATATGGTATGTTGTTCAAGGACAACCAAAATTATTTTGTGATTAACCAATTTCATAGTACGTTACATGTCAAGTCTATCTTATTTTTCTTTAATTCATTCAAAACCCCTACCATCCAATCTTGCTAACTTGTGTCAAGCCATTTATTTATGACTAAGAAAATAGATTGAGTTTTGCAACACTTTATTATTATTATTTGCATTGGTCCAATTGTTAACTAAATTACCTCATTCTTTATTCTCACTATTAGTTTGTTGTTTTTTATGAATTAGGAAAATAGTTTTGAAACATGGATTTAGAAGTGAAGCTAGGTCATCTTAGTATAGTAATGAATGAAATAATTAAAGTGGCAATGTATAGCTATATGTCATGAAATCAATGATTGTGAAAAATTAGTTAGAAGAATAGTAAGCACATTCTCCTCTCTCATTTCCCTAACACTATTTATCTTAAAGGCAAGTAATCTTGTTCATTGGATATGCTTGGGGTTTAATGATTTTTAAGTGAAAAAATATAAAAGATTATACTATAACCCCTAGGATTATTTCATAATGATTTGATCAATTTTATGTCAAATAACCAATAAAAGTGCAATTAAATCCAAAGGTAAATGAGCATAGAAATCACTTGGTCTACTTGACATTTAATGAATTGAATTTATTGAGATATTATAGAGAGACATGACACCTTGTTGGTTTTGATGAAACATCGGTTGAGTAATAGCCAAGCAACTTTTCCCCCCATTTCCCCAATGATCTAGATTTTAAAGAAAATATGTGGTAACTATTAAATGTGGTTGCAACTTAACAAAATTAGTTGATATAGTGAAGTAACTATGGTCAAATTTAATAACTTTTTTTTTAATTTAGTTGATAAATGACCTAATTATAGTAGAATAAAATTGAGTTATTAATTTTGGATATAAAATATTGATATAACAATTAGATAAATGTAAGAACTTTGTAGCTTAAAAGCCTAGGAATAAAAAGAGAAAATATGTCACAATGTGGTTAATCAAGGTATATTGCATATGAGAAAATGTGATGATAAATTACTTCACCATGCATATTGTTGGGGGCATTCATAAGGCATCAATATATCCACTTATATCTTAATGGATGGACCATGGTCATTTATATTGCAACACCTATGTAATCTACACCCTTGGTTAATTAGCTGATAGGCTATTTTACGTGGGGAATCCCGGCATTTCCCTAGTCTAACGCCGGCGGTCGCTCCCTTAAACGAATTTCTTCACTGTTTAACGCCGGCGGTCTCTCTATTCAACGCATTTCTCAACTGTTCAATGCTTCATACCAGCCACCTGTCACGGAACAAAATTTTCTTCCCGCAGGTGACTTTTCATTCTAACAAAAGCTCCCATCGCCACAGGACTTTGCAACAAAATCAGGGTGTCTCGTGGGAGAAAACGCGCAAGATGTAAATGTGCAGCCTTGAGCGACACAAAAAGATCTTCCTCCTGAGATTCGTGGAGGGAACTAAACACAGGTTCACTCCCGAGCTCTGCTCTGACATTCTTTCAGCCCTGAAAATAGTTGAACAGTCCGACGCCAGAGCCCTCGTCACTACCAACGATGGTAAGTTTTACTCAAACGAACTAGACTTTGAGTGGATGAAAGAAGACGGCGTCACAAGATTCCCCTTTCTCCTTAAAGAATTCGAGAAAGTCGTTTATCATCTGATGAAATTGAGTGTGCCCACTATTGCGGCCGTGTGTGGGCATGCAGCAGGTGGAGGGTTTCTGTTTTCCATGGTGCACGACTACAGATACATGAGGTCTGATCGTGGTTTCCTCTACAATAGCGCCATCGACATAAATTTTGTGCTTCTATCAGGGTCTCTCAGTTTGCAGCGGACCAAGCTTTCTCCTCAGGTTCAGAGGGACGTCGTTTTGAAGGGCATTAAGTACACGGGAGTTGAAGGGTTTGGCGTTGGCTTAGTTGATGCGCTCTTCGAAGGTCCGAATCAAACCCTTGAGCAGGCGGTGAGAGAAGCTAATGTGTTGGCGGACTAGCCCTGAGAGAAGCCCGCTTATCAGGGGCTCAGGATGGCATCAGTTTATTTTAGTTTACTGACCCTACTTCTGATTCTGCACTTTGTAGAGAGTGTGAATGAGAGCATGTACGAGGTTTTGGAGCAATATGGATTCTCATTAGGCCTCCTTCCAGACATAGTGTCAGCCTAGCATCGACACCACCAGTGGTCATTTGCAGGTGTATCTAAAGAAGACGTGTTGTGTCTGGGTGCAAGAATATTCTTACATCATCTGTTACAAACCCTCCATTACAGCAATTATTTCCAACGGATCGCTTTCCCATCTTCGTGGCATCAGCCTCAGGAAGAACACCTTTCTGTGGTTGTCAATAACAGGCGTATCTGTTGCAGAAAATGGAGATCTGACATTCCAGATTGGACCTGTCATAACCTCCTTTCCACGCAGATACTTTCAACACAAGCCCGTTTGCCAACGAGTAACATCTTTTAGTTCAGTTATGTTATTGTCTGGGCGATTTCAATCTATGGATTCCAAACATTGTATTGATTAAATGTTGGTTTGGGTTTTCAAGTTTCTTCCTCTGTTCTGATTTTTAATCTGTGGTCCATGTTGTCAAAATAGCTAAAAGGGTCATTTTTATTTGTTTGTCTTGTAAGATCAATCCATAGGATGCAGCAGCACATTCGACCATGGTTATACTAGCACCAGATATCACCATTTTTTATTTCGGATGTATTAGTTTGACAGCATCAATGGTTGTAGGTAAATGAGAAATGCTGGATTGTTGATATTTTCACTAGGGAAATTTTTATGTTGGATATAATACTCCTCAACAATCTCTTTCCAGGCTTCTGTATAGAAATTTGTGCTGAATTGTATATATTTCTTGCATATATTGTTGGGTTCATTTTCTTAGATTTAAGTAAAAACCACAAAATTTTATTTATTAATGTAGTTCCATAACTATTTGTGATCATTTCTGTTCTACCTGGCAAACAGTTTTTGCCATAATTGCAGGGCATGGTCACATTAGGCAGATTAATATCAAACAGTAATGGAAAAAGGATGGAGATAGATGTTAATGTGGAATTATATCTTGGACAAGGTGTATACCACTGTAGTTTAAACAAGTTACTAATTTTTAGAATAGTATCTACATTGATTTTTCTTACAGTTTTAGACTGGCATTATTCAAAGAAGGATTAGTTTGTAGCCTCAGCGAATCCCAAGAACTTTGATCTTTACAAAGAAACAAAAAAAACAATGATGACTCCATGTTATTGCTTATGCTATTTTCAATAAACTAATCAGGATCAACTCCAACACTTCTAAAAATCATGTAGCAAGAGTTATTTCTCAATGTAGTACATTCAAAAAGTAATGTCTAACACAGCAATAAGAAACCTTCATTTGATAATCAGTCCAAGTTCTATGTTACCCATGGAGTCTGGAAACTTAATACAGACAACAAATTGGCTCCGAATTTGAGTGACAATTCTATATGATGAAATTAATAGGCACTCCAGCATCTAATTGCTCTTGCATTACTACCCTTGGAGAGCTTAAACAGAAGCAATAATGTTTTTCCGCCCACCATTTGGATTCACAACAAGAACAAAATTTACAACAAAAATCTCGTTATTGGTCAATGCATTTAGAAACTTATTTGATAGCAAGTTCGCTTTCTAGAGCCTGGTCATCACATCAATCCCCATGAATCCTCTGTAAAGCTCACAACACTAACTCTAAAACAGAAGTAAACACAGACTATGTTCTAGTTCAACTGAGAATTTAAACTCAGACTGAAGCATCTTAAATTGTGTTGTGTGCCACCTATAATGTAGACATTTGCAACATGTCTAGTTCATTTCAAAAGTTTAAATTAGCTAAATTAATATACCATGCTACAAATCACACTAGGATAAGTTGAATATGAAATAGAATAAAATTCCTAATATCAAGATAAATTAGGACATAATTTGCAACATGACTAAACTTTTGAGTTTAACATTATCTTACTTTTTCCAACAGAAGTGAATCAATAGGCTATTCAATTGTAAAGCACTAAAGTACAAAAAATAGGATAGGAAACAGAGGAAAAGAATTAAAACCAGTAACTGACCTGGTATAGGAAGTGCTATTTTTTGAATGAATTGGAGAGGAGGGTAAAGAAGTAGAGAGGGAAGGATA
This sequence comes from Sequoia sempervirens, assembly GCA_007258455.2. Classification (NCBI taxonomy): domain Eukaryota; kingdom Viridiplantae; phylum Streptophyta; class Pinopsida; order Cupressales; family Cupressaceae; genus Sequoia; species Sequoia sempervirens. The sequence goes on along the minus strand of VDFB02377183.1, from coordinate 6,818 downwards.
GAGAAAGAGAAAGAGGAGGGGAAAGAAGTAGAGAGGGAAGGATGGATAAAGAGAGAGAGGAGGGTAAAGGGATAGAGGGAGGTAGAGAAGGATAAGTGAGATAGAGATAGGGACGGAGAGAGAGGTGGGATAGAAAGAAGTAGAGAAGGAAAGAGAGAGCCAGAGAGAAAGAGAGGGAGGCAGGGGTAGAGAGGGATAGGGGAGTAGAGAATTAGAGGGGGAAGGAGAGAGAGGTAGAGAGCTCAGTGAGAGGGAGAGAGAGAAGTGAGAGAGGGAAGGAGAGTGAGAGAAATGGGTGGGATGGAGGGATAGGTAGAGAGGGTATGTGATAGAGAAAATAGAGGGGGGAAGGAGAGCAAGAGGGGAGAGAGAGGGAGGGAGGAGAGGTAGAGGATGAAGTGAGATATAGAGAAAGAGAGGTAAAAAAGAAGTAGAGAGGGAAGGATAGAAAGAGAGAGAGGAGAGGAAAAAGAAGTAGAGAGAGAAGGATAGAGAAAGAGAGAGAGAGAGAGAGAGGAGGAAAAAGAGAGAAGTAGAGGAAGGATAAGAAAGAGAAGGCGAGAGAGGAGGGTAAAGGGATAGAGGGAGGGTAGAGAGGGATAAGTGAGATAGAGATATGGAGGGAGAAAGGTGGGATAAAAAGAAAAGTAGAGAAGGAAAAAGAGGCAGGAGAAGAGGAATGAAGAGAGAGAGGCCGAGGGGTGAGTAGAGAGGGATAGAGGGAGATACAAGTGGGGAGAGAGAAGAAGAGGTAGAGAGGAATAAGTGAGAGAGGAGATACAGAAGTAGGAGAGGGGAAGGAGAAATAGATGAGGATGGAGGGTTTGGGTAGAGAGGGATGTGATATAGAGAGAAATAGAGAGGGAAGGAGAGAGCAAGAGGGAGAGAGAATGGGGGAGGAAGGAGGGAGAGGTAGAGAGGGATAGGTGAGATAGATCACTACTTTCTTCATGTTGTCCACTATTTTTAGCGACCATAAATAATAATGGGCTTAACTATAGTAGTATTACTGCAATGAGATTGCAGTGCTAGAGTATATATAATACAAATTAATTATTAAATTTATTATGTATATATACTATGTAACAACCTTCCCCATAAAAACCCACTTCTAATTTGAAATATTTCATTTTAACATAAAACGATAGAAATTTTTAAAAAGAAAGTACCTTTCCCCAAACATGTTGTGTAAATGTATACCATGGAATACACGCGTGAGAGAGATGGAGGTGATTAGTCATCTAAGCTACCACAATTACTCACATTAAAACTCTGCATTGTCCAAACAAATCTGCATATTGCCAGAGTTTTAGAAAATAAGTTCAAAATTTTCTTATAGGCAATTTTAGTCTATTTAACCACAGGGGTTTGTTAGAGGCACCTCACAGAAAGATGATGGCTTGCAGGAGAGAATCTGACAAGTCCAGATTCATCCATGGTGTTAAGGGAATGGTGGTCAGTTGGAATAGGATTATCAGTGAAGAAATAGAAGGGGAATTTAAGCAGTCTTATACCAACCGGCTCGCACTTGGATTTGAGCCATGGAGAGAGGATGGCTCAAAGAAAGATACATATGGCAAGGGTAAAGTAATTGGTGGAGAGAAGAAGGTGATTCTGCATCAAGTGGAATTTAAACCAATTGGCTTACCCTTAAAATTGGCCCATGCATAGAGGATGGATCAAGCATGTATTTATATGGCATGGATGAGGCCAAGGATGCAAAGAAGAAAGATGAGAGTTCACCATCTACCCTTAGAGCCAGCTCATGCAGAGAGGATGACTCAAACAAACAAGTATATGGCATGGAAGAATCAATGTTGATACATGATATTCCAGAGGACATCTTGTACATAATATTTTGTAAACTTCCTCTTCATACTCTTTTTCAATTTCAAATCATTTGTTCTTCATGGCAGGCTATTATTTCTAGATCTGCTCACTTTCACAATCTGTGGGAGCAGAGTAACATGCAAATGTGGCTGGTCATGGATCGCTATGATGTAACAAGTGAGTCTTCTAATGGGTTTGCACTCTTTGATGTCAATTGAAGGCTAAGGTTCAAGAAGATATTTAGTGATGAGTGGAGATGCAATTACTCAAAATGGTTTCTCAGAGCTGGAGATGGGGGGCTCTTGCTTTATAGCTGTAAGAGAAATGGAACTCTTCGAGTGATCAATCTATTGACTATGCAATTCCATAGTCTTGAAGATGCAAGGATGACCAGAAAAAGCAGGATTTCGTTCTACATGAAAAGATATCATGATGATGTGGCTGTGCACCTCAAGTTCGATCAAAAGGAAAAGAGTTATCAAGTAATTGTTATAATTGGATGTCTTTATCTTCTAAGAAAAAAACAATTTTTTTTTTTATCTATAGATCTGCAGAACAGAGATAGAAAATTAGAGACGTTCACTTGGCGCAAAGAGTGAATGGGTGTATGATAATCAGCTTTTTCCCAAGCATTTTAGTACAGAACCAAAATATCTACTGTTTTTCTAAAATTGGGCTAGATGTGGGTACGCATGATTTGAATGCAGATTGCAATAGCAGGTTGCTTTATGCTTTGAGGATGCAAGGTGTAATGCACCAGGCCTTGGGAATTGTTATGTACAAGGAGAGAATATTGATAATTATTTCAGATGAAATTGTTGGACTCATTTTTCTAGTACAATGCTGTCTACACTTAAACTCTTACTTTATCCTCGTATACATGTTTTATTATATTCACTTGATTTCAACATTTATAATACCTGTCTTTATAACTATCTTCATATAGCACTTATCTTGTATGTACACACTCTCGTATATTTACCTGATTATTACCAATATCCCCATTTTTTATAAATTGATGGAATATGTATGCTGTAGAATATGTTTCATCAAGAAGTTGGAGTAACATGTATGAGAGCAGCAATATAAGAATGTGAGGAGGTAGAACTAGTGCAAAAGAAACAAAATTAGTAGAATATGTATAAGAGGAAAACAGGGGAAGTTCATGTGTCTGGTTGTAAACCGAGGAATTAGTATGGAAATGACATTTCTAGATTATAATAGTAAATAGAAGTTGAAACCTTTAAACATTTCTAGATTATGACATGTCTGTACGATAAGTGATTTCTTTGTATGTAGCCAGGAGCTTTGACTATGTTGTCTTGAAAGGAGTCATGAATCTTGAACAGATAAAATATATTTAAACAATTGATAAAACTCAAATCCACAATCAACTGATTTAATTCTTAAATTGCCCTTGAAACTGAATTTCTACAAACCATTAAAAGATAGTAATGAAGTGAATTCATTAATGGACAATTGAACCTAAAAATTAAAAATTCCACTAAACATGAGTGAATTCCTTGATGAACAGTTGCACCCAACGATCCCAAAAATGAAAACCAATTCTTACACGCCCGGTGGGACTCGAACCCACAATCGCCTGATTAGAAGTCAGACGCCTTATCCATTAGGCCACGGGCGCTTCGACGTAGGGCCTTACTTCGAGCTTTATCTCACGAAAGCTATGCGCCCGCTTCCTATATACAGGCATAAATCAATGCAGGCTGAAGGAGTTGGGCTATAACACTGTACTTCGCCACTTCATCACCATCTTAATTTAGAGAATTACACAGCATATATATCATAATATCATTCTACATACTGTAATTTATATCAATCATCAAATACACGAGTTTCTGGAATTGAATTGAATATATAAATAATTGGCAATGATTTCTCTTTACATATTTTTGAGTTGTAGTTTAAGGTTTTATGTTCAATGCATTGGCATGTGGTTATAATTATAAATTTGAGATAAGATATTATCAACTAATTTTTTTAATTTAAATATAAGTAAATTATGATCTAAATTATTATGTTAAATGTATTAGTTTATAGTTGATTAAAATCTATATGAAATATCATTTATGTAAATCTTTTTAACATATTCAAAAGTATTGTGATACACATATTTTACATATGTTAAATTTTATTATAATAAATAATCTTCATCTTGATGTTTATTCCACAAACCTAAATAGAAATTGGATATTGGGATTTACTAAAAATGCTAAGAATTGACTAATGTTTACTAGTATTAAATTATTACAAAATTTTATTTTGCTATTTGTCTTTAGATATGATTGAGAACTTTAAGAAATCAAAGAATTATTTATGTTGGCTTTTTTTAAGAAAATAAAACATCCAAATGTTAAGAGTTATTCTAACAGCTTTTGTTCTTCTTAACACAAGCCCCTTGTTTCAAGTATAGCATGGAGAGAAATGTAACAAGCATGTAAGCCCTTTTTAAGGTTTAATAGGTTTTAAAATTAATTTTGTGGCATATTTAGTCATTGATTAGTACTTGGAAAATAGAAAATAGAGTAAACTTTAGAAAAAACAAATTTGAATAATAATTCTTCAAACTCACCTAAAAATTACAACAATTCATATGTGAAAATTTTTTCAACCAACATGTAGGTCATTCTAATTGAAAATAATAAAAGAGAAAAAAAGTGTGTTTCTCTGAAATTGAATTTCACTATGTTTTTCTTTATAGTGTATCTTTTGTAGAGTCCAAAAATTTCCTCAAGTGTGACTAAAAAATGAAAACTAATATAGTTACTTACTTGTGAGCTACATGACTACAATACACGATAAAATGTGTTTCAATTAAATTTTTTTTAGTAGATAATACCTTGTGGTGGAACCCCTAAAAATGCTTTGTGTTCCATTTTAAATTTTGCAAAATTTTAGCTATTTTCATGTCCTAGGGCTTAGGATTTTGTTTATTATCATTCCTTAGGGTTTGTGTTGCTAAAACCCTTTCTAAAAACCTTTAAGTCTGAGTCCTTTGCAAATGTTATGATTCATCATTGACCTTTTATCACCGGTTCTTGGTCATTTAAGTCATGTCTTATGCCTTTGAGTCTGTTTTGTTACCAACCCCTAAGTCCCAGTGATCCCGGTTGTTGCCCATTGTTTTATTAAAAATAATGCCTTATCTTAATGTGAGTTAAAATTCATCAAAATATTTGTTGGGTCCTAAGTTTGGGTCTAATATTTTTGTCATTTTGTCTAAGGTTTCAGCGTTAATATTTATGTCCCCATCTGTCGTGTGCCTACTAGTGGCCCCCTTTTAAGTACCAACTATTGGCATGTGTCAAATTCTTGGTTTATAAAGACTGTCAAATCTAGAGGAAAAAATCTTGACCGCTTCCTATGCCCCGTCGGGATCTATTTTACATTATAATATTCTCACAGGTTGGTGGGCAAGCACCACATTCCCTCTATATTGGTGGGCCCAACATCTTTGAATAGTCAGTAGGCGACATTCTGAGTGAATCAATGGTGGAGATGGAATGATGCGGTTGCATCTGGGTCATTCCTTGTTTCCCAATCTAATTTTATTTTTATTAAAATAATATCACGAGGTGGTGGGAAAAAGACATTTGTGCCTTCATCAGAAGGACCCATCAAGTCTTGAAGATGGTGAATACCTTTCCAGAATAGATCGAGGGTTGAGGGTGGATGACGTGGGTCAATCTTGACCTCTCCCACAATCTTTTGGGGGACCCACCTTTGCCTCCCATCTCTCAGTGGGGAAGTAGGAGAGTGTCACGTGGAGCAATCTGGAAGGAAAAATGAACATTAGAAAAGGGAAAATATTGATGAAATATTTTTCTTTAAGAGTATGAGGGATAAAACCTACGTTATTAAGGGGTTTTCTTCTGCACGTGTTTTAAATGCAAGAAAGATCTTTTGATCTTGGTCCTCGGTTGTGTCAGAGAATTATGTGCATGAGCAAGTGGTCTTACGCTAAGGCACACACATGTTGATGGCTTGATATTTAATCTCATCTCTTCCCTATCTCCTTGTTGCTAAGTGTTGCACATAGGTTAAATCTCATGGGGAAGCAGGGAACTTGACATGACGGGTTCTTTTCAGTGCTTGGTGGAGCCCGCGGATAGGTTGGAAGGTTTTTCCTCAAAAGTTATTCTAATTGGGTAAAGAAAAATGGTTGTTTACAATCAACTTTTCCAAACTTCTTGAATCAATCTAAATCGCTCATTGGCCCATCTCATCGCACGATCAATGGTCAATTTTCAAACTTGTGTGGTTGATTGTCAATTCGCTCAGGAAATCTTTCTTTTGAACAATAATGGTGGAGACACTTCATTCATTCGACATAAAGAGGGTTTTCAACCATTTTATTTCAAAATTTCATTTGTTCGGAGCCAAGAAATTGGTCTAGAGCCAGAGAAGAAGGTATGAAGAGCTCAGGTGAATAGTTGCATATACATTAAAGACAAATTTTCCCAAATAAGTAGGTATCCACACTTTTCTGTGTCAATTGTGCATAAATTAGTTGGTTTGGGGAATTTTTGAAAGTTTTATAAGCCTTAGGTTCTTAGGGTTTGAAGGGGCTTGGTTATTTTCAAATTCTATTTGGTTGGAAAGAACTGTGTGTGGTTTGGGAGGGTTTTTGCTCTACAAGTTTGTCTTTGAGAGCATAGGCCAATAAGACTCTTTTGTAAGAGAAAATTTGTAAACCCTAGGCTTCTTATAATGAGAAGATGAGTGAACCTAGCATGTCATCCCCCAACTAGAGAGGAAACCCGAGCAGAAAAGGGTTAAGAGGTTTAAAACCCGGGTGTGTGCAAGAAGTTGAGTCCACTTTTTGGCCAAAAAGTGGAAGTGTTTTCCCTGATTTTCAGTATTTGACACATTTGACCTTAAAATTTGAAGCACTTAGAGATGAAATCTTTAATTCACTAATCATACAAAATGTAGTGCTTTCAGAGTCTAGTTTCCAAATATGTATT